>WBMZ01018154.1:0-54778 GCA_013400975.1 Atrichornis clamosus | reverse complement strand
GAGCGGCCCTCGGCGGCTCCGTCCTCGCGGAGCCCCCGACATGGCTCCTGCCGGGGGGGGCGGGAGGGGCGGTGTCGCGGCGCCGCCCGCGGGCCCGGCCCGGTCGCCCCGCCGGGAAACAAAGGCGGCGGGAGCGGCCCGGGCAGCGCTGGGTCCCTACGGGCGGCGAAAGCCCTGCGAGCTGCACGTTCGCCGCTCGGGCACGACAGAGGTTGAGCTGTAGCCGACGGTTTCAGGGACTGAATACGGAGCTTCGCCTCGTCTTGGCTGGGTGGCGGAGCAGCCCGTAACGTTCCCGTCTGTCCCTCGGGGCAGCGCCGGGAACACCTGCGGGGGGAGCAGAGGGGGCCTCTGGATACGGTCACTGCTGCTGCCTTGTTCTAAGTTCTATCTGCCAGTAACTCCGGTATCACCGACCGTGCCGGGCCTGTCGCCGCACGGCGCTCTGTGACAGATGTGCTCACACATTCGTTCCCAGTAAAACCCAGGCTGAGGGATACGATGGTTATAAATTGGGCATTTTGCAATTCCTCAGTAGGAGCTGCTAGCTGCGTGGATGATCATATCTTTGTTTCCTGATTTTTTTTTCTTTAATTCAATACATATTAAAAATAAATGGCTTAATAAAGAAAGAGGAACTGGGGATGGAAAGGGCTTCTTTGTTCTGTCTTCTCCAGAACGTTACAAGTCTAAGAGCTCAGGACAAGAGCAGCAGAAATACATGCAACATGGTGACTGGTGAGTCCAGATTGTCCACATGCTGCAAGTTGTGTGTGTGTTTTCAGTAACCTCAGTCTAAGTTTTATCAACTAACCGTATGTGCTCATAATCTTCAAAGAGTTTCTTGAACTTCCTGAAAAAAATGCAGTTACGCTACACAGAGAGTAGTTACCTTCCTTTATTGGAGAAACTTATTGCTTGGATGGTCTTTTTTTATTTTAAAATGCAGTATTAAAACATGCTGCCAAGATCCAGTGAGGGTGGGTGTTTGCAGTTTCCAGTGTGTGTCTGTGGGATAAATGGAATGCACATATTAGTGTGTTTTAATAACAGTAAAAGTGGTGATGGCAGCCACCAGCTGCATATGTTGCTCTACAAAAGCCTGTTGAATGCACACTAGAGTCTTGCAGAGGTTTTCTGTCATAAATGCAGGTTGGTTTAGTTTTAATAAGTAAAATTTCTGGGAGTGCAGCATTACTTTCCTGAATCTTCCTCCAGACCTGGTACCTCCACTGCTGCATAGGGTCTTATGAAGTGCAGTTTTGAGTGGTTCAGTGCTTTTAGTTAAATAGTCCCAAGCAGCCTAAAAACTGACATGAACGACTCTGGGAAACAGTCCAGAGAGCACTGTTACTTACAGCATCTGTAACTGTAGCTATAGAGAAAACCCAAGGAAGATCCCGCTGCTCTTCTGGAACAGGAACAGATGCCTCATGGCATGGTGGGGCTCTGGTCCATACTTGGCACTTGGAATACTGCAGAGGCTCAGATTAGTGGCTCTCAGTGTAGTAACTTTAAGCAAATGTAAAGGAAGACTTTTTTTTTTTCCCCCATGGTAGAAGAAAGGGAAGAGATTTCTTCTGACACCTTGTGACAGAGGAAGATTTACTAGTAGGGAAGACTAGCCTAGTAGTCTTGATTTTGATGCTAACAAGAACCAGTTAAAATAGACTGGCTGAGCAGGGTCAAGGATTTGTATTTAAGAAATTAATGCTTGCTTTGTTCTGCTTCTTGGTGGTCAGAAGAGGTAGGTGATGATTTGGTGGTGGACCTCTCCTTGATCTTTGGGCCTGCTGCTTATGCTTCTGGGTTTCTTGTGGCTTCTGGTCTCTGCTACGCGGGAGAACGCTTTACCTGTAAGCAGCTTGTGAAAGACGGGTTGGAATTCCAAAAGTAGAAGTGAGAGCTAACAGCTACTGTTGTAAACAGTGGCCCTGCTGACCTCCCCACTCTCTCCTTTGACAAGATTAATGGAAGGTGGATAGCTGTTCCCCGAGACCTTACAACATAATGAGAACCAATGCAGGAGCAGGAAGGGAGGACCTGGGAGAGGTGAGCCTGTCTGATTCAGCAGCAGCTGGCTGTCAAAGAACATCTGTGGTGCTCATGTCTGGAATCCCACTGTCAAAGAACATCTGTGGCATTCATGTCTGGGATCCCACCGTATCATTCTTGAGGCTTATTCCTGAGAAGTTTCTTCCTTCTCAAAGCTGTATCTGCTAGTGCATCTCAGGGTGGACATGCAAAGTGATGATGCTCTTCTGAAAGCCTCACTGTAGTATTAAATTCAAATACTTCCAAGTTCCAAGTAGAAGATTGGAACAAGTTAATTGCTCAAAATCTGTTTTCCACTCCAACCTCAGAGTATATAATGGAGCATCCTACAATTAGATGCAAAAAACACATTTGAGTGTGCCTGGTGTAGGTCTTGTTTGAGTCACTGTGGATTCTTTAACAACATTGTTCTCCCTTGGTTTCACCCTGAGCATACGGTCATCTGGGAAAGGATTAGTAGTGTGTGCTGTAGAAATGTAGAGTATTCTTGGGTGGCTCCTGGAGGAGTGGGTAGTCTTACTGGCTCTATCACCCAGAGCTGGCTTGAAAATATGTCAGATTGGTGTCTCTGAAAGGCAGAATGGTTTTTCTGTCCTGCTGTGGGCTCTACAGGAGGTTTTCTATGCTGATGTTTATGGAGCTGAATTTGCTATGTGAACACCATTAACTGGTGTTTTTTACTAAACATTGCTGCATATTTTAAGAATATTTTCTGTAGAAATCTCACACAGCAACAACTGTAGCTTAATGATTCCAGAAACCATAGATAGAGCTCAGGTTGCCTCATGTGTATTTCCCTTACCTTTGATATTAATTTTTTTTTCTACTGTGAGCCTGGTCCAATGCACTAGCCATGAACCTCCATGTAAACAAAAACTGCTGTGTTTTGGACTGCTGTCACGTAACAGTGAAGAGGGGTTAGCATTTGCTCCAGCTTTCCCAGGTTTTGATGATAACAGGGGCTGGACTTGTGCAGTGTGGGTGAGCGCCAGTGAAAGCCTAGAGCTAACTCCTATCTTCACACTGGCAGTCTTTTACAGTCTTAGGTTCAACTACCTATCTCTGTCTCAGTTCTACTTTGTTAAATCATGGTAAAAGGATACATAAAGTTACACTTTTATACCTGTTCTCTTTAGATCTGTAGTCGTAATGTACGTAGTGATGTGTGTCTGTTTTTCTTCCTTTTTGCAGCTTGATCTTGTAGTGCTGATTCACCTCTTTTAGTCCTATTCTTGTGTTGTTTCGCATCTTTTCACAACTGTCTCAGTAGCTGGTGGTGTTATAGCTCAAATGTATTTATGCTTTATTAGGGCTAATTAGTGCCTTAGAAACAACCAGTATACTCACTGCAAAAACAATTTGTGGGTTTAAACAAGATAAGTCAATAAGAGAAGAATGCTGTCAGAGTATACCCTAGAGCTGTCTGACACTCTCAGGTGGAGTCATCTTTGGTTGTGGTGGTTTTTTTGTTTGCTTTCACTTCCTCCCTGATCATCTGACTTCTTTTTCTGTTTCTTTTGTCTTCATACATGGCATGTTTCATGTTAACCTCTTCCTATATTAAAAGAAGATCAAGAACTCATGCTGCTGTTGCCTTTGTTATTTCCAGAGCTCTGCTTCTTCATGTGTGTAGTTCCCCATTTGAGGAAATCTCGAATCCAGTGCTCTCCTTTAGCTTGCTATGTTCAAATCGATAAGACTGTTCTAGTCCTAATAGCAATGGGCTGAATGCTGCATCTGTTGCTCTTCCGTTGTGCTTCCCATTAGCTGCCTAGAATAGAACTGCACGGCCTGATAGAACATACTGCTCGGTTCTCCAACTCTGTGGCTGCAAAGCAGGGCCACAGATATTGATTTCTGAGCCTCTCTCTCTAATAGTGCATGCTGCAAGCAAATGGAATGTACTGCTGGGTTCGTCTGGTACAGGACTTGCCTGGTCTGGGTGAAGTACAGAGCTAGGAGAGTTTACATGGCAGTGAGCTCTGGGAGTAGTTCCACAGTCACACCTAGGTATCATTCAGACTTCCCTGAGCTCTGAGGGGTTAATCTGAGAAATGTGTAGTAGCACAAGATGCCTCATAAAACTAAAGCATCTGTCTTGGGCATCTGGCTGTGCATGTCTGCCAGTTTTCATACAGTACTTGGTATGAGGAGTTAGTTGCTGGAGTTAGGAATATCCTTCCATCAAGGGAGTGCTGTAGTTAAGACTTTTACTTTCTCTTTCCTTAAGGAACCCTGAGGACCTTGCAATATGAATAATTCTCTGGAGAACACCATTTCCTTTGAAGAATACATCCGTGTGAAGGCGCGAACGATCCCCCAGCACAGGATGAAGGAGTTTCTGGACTCCCTTGCGTCCAAGGGGCCGGAAGCTCTGCAGGAGTTTCAGCAGACAGCCACCACCACAATGGTGTATCAGCAGGGTGGCAACTGCATTTACACGGACAGCACAGAGGTGGCTGGGTCTTTGCTTGAACTTGCTTGTCCTGTGACAACCAGTATCCAGCAGCAAACTCAGCCAGAGCAGCAGATACAGGTTCAGCAACCCCAGCAAGTCCAGGTAAGCATGTGAAATCATCTCTGAATGTATGTATGACTTGCCTACTGATGGAGTAGTGTTCAGAGCTGCTGTCTAACCTTAAGCCTCAGACAAGTATTTAAGAGTCAGGGCCAATTAACTTTATATAGAACAGCAATATTTCCCTTTCATTTAAGAAATTTGGTAGTAAATTGCACTCTTGACTGTGCCTCCCTCAAGCCTCACTGTAGGAGGAGCAGTGTACATAGCAGTGGAGTGGTGTCACCTGTTGGAGAAATGGTTGACAGTTCTGGCATGTACACAACTCCTGAAGGCTTGTGCTCTGAAGCTGCTATAAATACCAGCCCCCTCTGCCTGTCTGACTCTATCTGGTTGTTCAGGATGGCTGTGGGATCGAACTGGCTTTCCCCAGGATTTTTTTTTTTTTTTAATGAACTCAGTAGTCTTTAAATGGTTTTACTTGATATTCAAAAAGTTGTCGTTCCTGAACTGACTTTTAAGTGAGGGAGAAATACAAGAGAGTCAACACAGGACATGAACCAGGGGAAGATACTTTTCAGGAAAGAAACTCTAGAGGATGCATATGCATCAAGGTGGATTATCCCTTTGCACAGTGAAAGGAATTGGGTTTTTTTAGTAGATTTTACATTAGATATTTTATAAAGTATTAAGTAAGCAAATGCAGCATCAGAAGGGAAAAAAACCCAGCAAACTTAGGATAACTGCTTTTGTCCTTAGACACATTTTGCAGTTTGAAGGGTTCACAGGTGGCAGGGCATCTACTAACATTTTTCTATGATATGTCTCCAAACAGTTGAACTCTGCCTATAATTGTAATTCTGATGCACTTCAGATATGAATTTTTCTGCCTTCTGTAGCAGAATGTAAAGCTGTGAGCTCTTTTTTTACAATAAGTGAGGGTATAGAGTCGCAAATGAGTGGAGATTAGGTAGTGTGAACTTACTGCAGTGCAGTAGACTTGTGCCAACAGCTCACTTGCATGCTTTTATCCTACAGCAGAGACAAACTTACCTCCTTTGCTGGTAACTCATCTCCAGTTACTCTCTGTTGGGTAAATGAATGCTTAACTGGGACTTCTGTAACCTGTTGCCCTGCAGTAACTTGTGTTGAAAGGCTTTAGAAGAACAAAAGCCTCGAGTCTTGCAAGCCTGACTTGGATCTCTACATGAGGCTATTAAAACTGATCAAGAGTGATTTTGGTTCTGCCAGGTGGTATGTTTTTTGGAAGAAGTTTTGTTTTTCAGTAGAAGAGCTAAGGGAATTGGCTTTTGAGTGCCTCAGCCTTGAAGATGTGGAAGGTCTCCAAACCAATTGTAAAAGTCAAAAGGAATTTTTTTTTTCCCCTCTCATTTTTTCCCTTCTGCTGCCTCCTTTCGGAACTACTCAATGTTCAGACTTGATCCTTGCAAGTCTTTTAGTGACAGAGATAGGGAGGGAGGTCATATATCATATTCTCCAGAGAAAAATAACCTGACCTTCTTGAAAATAAACAGAGAGTTGCTTCCAGAAACCTATTCCTGATTTTTAAACTGGATGGCCTGCACACTGAACATGAAATGTTTCTGATGAAAGTCGAGATTTCAGGAACTTTCCTAAAGAATGTTCTCTACTCTCTCCTTGTTTTTGATGGGCCTCTGCTTTTAGATATGTGCTTTCCCATCCATACAGATCATAATTAGTGCTTGTGTTGCCTACCCTGCTGCTCACTTTAGGGTGCTACAACGCCCCTGAACACTTAGGTGACACATTTGGTACTAGATGTGGCTGCAGCTTTTGTGTAACAGCAGTGCAGCTGGACTCAGGTGTGTTTGAGCAGCTAGCTCAGAATTATCTTGAAGTTTTTCTGCAGGAATAGGGTGAAGAAGAATGTCTTTACCCCTTTGCAAGAGTGTTTTTCTGTCTCTCAGGATTTCTTACCGAGACTTAATTTATGTTAAACCCATAAACTAGTGTTCACTTTTCTCTGGACTGTCCCTGTGGCAGCAGTGGCAGAGCACATGGTCTGAATAAAGCTGGATTTTGTTGTGACTCCAGGGAGTGACAGTGTTCCACTACAGCAGTGCACTCAGTCCAGCTGGCTCCCTGTGCTAAAATACTACTTGTGTTGTATTATGATGAATTTTGGTCATCTGTTGAGACCTCTTCGCTTTTAATTAAACTTATGTCATCCTGGTACTTGATTTGGTAATCTGTTTAGTTCTTGCTAATCCAATTGCAGATCAGTGGAAGACCCTTTGAATGACTGTGCTTATGTCTGGCACTGTGAGTGCTGCTGAAGGTGACTAATAATATGACCAGTCAGATGACCTCACGGTTGCAAGTGCTGATGATGACCTTACGATCATAGAGATAGACAGTGCTCAGGTTTCATCTGAGGTTTTACTTGCTGTGAACAACTAAAGACAGTGTGTGACTGCTTGCTGCTTTTGTTTATTCTGGCAAAATAAATTTCCTGTTTGAAGAAGTTGCCACCTTAAAGTTTTCTTGCCTAAAAGGTTTAACAAAGTGTTGCCAAATGTTTATATTAAAGGATGACTGGATGCAACTGTTGGGTTATGTAAGCTAGTCATTGCTACAGTTCAAGTGTCCCACAGCTCCTTCCACGCCCAGTATCACAGTGGTGCCATTAGTGACCTTAAGAAGGAGTTTAGTATGT
Organism: Atrichornis clamosus; assembly: GCA_013400975.1. Taxonomy (NCBI): domain Eukaryota; kingdom Metazoa; phylum Chordata; class Aves; order Passeriformes; family Menuridae; genus Atrichornis; species Atrichornis clamosus. The sequence goes on along the minus strand of WBMZ01018154.1, from coordinate 47,507 downwards.
CAAGTTATCGTACCTTGTGCTGCATCAGGGAGTGGCTGGGAAGGTCTGTGTTTTGCTCCAGTCAAGTAAGAGTTTTATCAGCTCTGCCTGTGGTGAGATTGTTGCTCGTTTGTCCTGTGCATTGAGGCCATTGAATTGATGGTGCCAGTGAGAAGAGATGTTAGTGCTGACTTGCTTCCTGAATATGGTACTTCTGCAGAGGTCAGCGAACCTCTTGTGCCTCTTCCACAAGAAGATATAACTAAAAGAATATCAGAGGACAGAAAGTATATTTGCTTAGGGTGTGTGCGGGGAAGATTCTCAGTTTCAGCTTTTTATGAACAGTCTGATGTCTAAGTGGCAAGAGTTTCTTGGTCAGGGCTTGAAGCTAGGATGCTGCAGGTGAGCAGGATCACAGAACTGTATTGGAAATGGTAAAATGCCTGTGTAAAATTTATTTGAGTTGATACTTGTGCCTTTCTGATTGCTGAGTTCCTTATGTGTTTATTTTTCAGTCTATTCTGTGACTTCAGACCATTATAGGAGGCTGGACATTATTAATGACACAAGGCAGGGAAAGATGCCCTTACATAGCTTAGAAAAAAGTCTTATGTCTGGCTCTGCACAGAATGCATCTTTCCTTTGCTTCTCTTGGATGTACCTTCCTCTTGCCTCTGTGTTGGTTTTGAAGTTTAACTTGGAGGTGGGGTTCCTATTTGTTTACATTTGAAAAACATGCCAGTGCGATTTTAGTGTAGCAGCAGGTATTAATTAGCATTTGCTAGGGCTGAGTGGGACACTTCAGTTCAAAGAGTGGTTATAGTCAAGAGTGGTGTTTTTAAGGTAGCATCTACTTGTATATGAAAGTAGGCTTCTTTTAGAGAGGTAAGCTGTTTTTGCTTGGTTCATGTGTTTTAAGTGTCTTAGACCTAAATCCTGCCCCAGTGTACAGCTTGACAGCATAATCTTGGTATTGCAACTGTTCAAAACACACCCAAGGCCTAATTTGGCTGATGGAATTCTCTCTCTGATATTGGTGAGTGAGCAGAGGAAAAACCTGGAGTGAGAATCAGCCTGGCAGTTTTTCTGAAAAGCTGACTCGTACCCTTCCTGTAGACCTTGTTTACTTAGATAGCAAAGGACTTCCTGTAAGGTAGTTAAATAACAAGTTCAAACATTTCCTGCTACTTTACTGATCAGTCTTTTCACTTACTCTTCACTTACACTTTTCATATCTGTTTTGTACCTGCGTGTACACTTTCTGGTGTAACATTAGAACAAACTCTTTGTTACAGTATTAGTTTTTAGTGCTGGATTTGCTTTAGTTTAGGACTGTTGTTGAAGGAACTGTATTTTAAGTCTTCTGTCCTTAAATTGGGCGAAAAAAATTGACATTGTTCTTCTCATGCTCTCACTAACTTTTTGTCCAAGTGTTTTACTTTGTGTGGGAAGTTTGAGATGCACCCCTGTTGCTTTTGGGGGGGATTTGGAGGATACTTCCCACAGAAAGTTGTCCAGCTGCCTCTTCTTATCTCTTTTAGGTTTGGAGTCTGTCATTTTGGGTTCCCTCTTGACAAAACTAAGCTGTAAGATGCAGTCTTGTGTTTCGGTGTTTGTCAGACTTGACTGGTTGGCAAGACTAGAACTAAGTTTGAAATAGTCTTTGGTGGAAGTTATAGTGTAGACATGTGTACATCTTCAGTCTTGCTCTGGAGGTCTGCTCTTGGCATGTACTACTGCTTGCCAGTGTAAACATAGCCTCAGAAACCAAGATTTCTTTGTGAAAAGAGGCATTTAAGAGCCTGTCAGATGCTCTAAGACAAGCTAGATAACCAGAAAATCTATGCAGGAAAGTGCTGGTATGTGTACTCATTTAGAGGTAGGTTTTAGGAAATACTAGGTAATCCAGTCAGTCCGTAGATGAAAGAGTTTACAAGCAAAGAAAATCTCAGTTGTTTCAGAACTGCAGTTCTGAAACAACGGAGTCTGATTCCTTTTTGGGCAGATAATCCACGCAGGGCAGACATGTTATGAATCCAACTTGAAAGTTTGTCTATCAACCATTAGGAAAAAAAGTTTTGGCAACCAGACTTAAGCTGTTCTCATGCTTGTGGAGTTATTTATTTACTCTTTGCACGTTCTCAGTTCAGGATAGAATATGTTTTTGATCTTAATGTGACAGAAGATTTCCTTTAAGGGAATTGGTTCTGCCCTCCTGTTACGATACAGGCTTGATTTCTGACACTTTTGATTCTCTAGTCAGCTAGTACTTGATCCAGCTTCTAGCTACGTTATGGTGAAAAGGCATTTCTCTGTGTCATGGTAGCCTGCTGGGAGGTGATTCTTTCATGCTGTTGGATCCAGACTTTAGGCAGTAAGTAGTTTTTCAGTACTGGTAATTTGACATGTTCCTTTCTTGCACCAGTAACCCAGGAATTCCCAGCATTACATGTTTTTGCTTTAATCTTCAGCATAAAGTGAAGATTGAAAGTCTAACCTGTTGGTCTTGGCCTGTCAATTTAAAACATTCCTCTTTGTGCATAGTCTTAAAAAGTCATCTGCTGCTGATGTTTAGTGTAATTCTTTGTCTAACTTGCTATCTGAGGAAAAAAAAACCGATGAGGTCAATATAAGAAGCCTCTGGTCTCAGACTGGGTTGAAGCCTGTAAATCTGAAATGAATGCCTGTAATTGGGTACAACTTACTTGAATATAGGAAGGGATCTACTGCAAGACACAGTTGCTAAAATTGATGTGTAATTCACAAGGGGATGCATAATGTGTGGTAGGTAGAGCTCCAGTATACTTTTAAATAGGACCGGTCTCTAGTCAGAAGCATAATGTCTGCAGTTTGCAAGCATGGAGAGCTTCAAGTGATTCTAGAGCTTGACTTCATCTTGTTTGGGTCTGGACTCATTCTTTGGGTGTTAACAATAACAGGGCAGACTCTAAAGCAGTAGCAAGACATCCTGGTTGTAGGAGTTAGGATTTAGTCCTGGGGGAGTATTGTAGGGCCTCAGGCATGACTGCTCATCTGTTGAAAGTGATGGAAGGTGCCCATGACTTTCAGGCACTGTAGGCTCAGGCTGTGAAATGGTTAATGGTTCAAAGCTGTGCCAGGAGAGGTATGGAGTGAATGTTAGGAAGGCATTTCTTTACCAAGAGGGTCGTCAAACACTGGAACAGGCTTCCAGAGGTGGTTGGTGCCCCAAGCCTGTTGTTACTTAAGAGGCACTTGGACAGTGCTGTTATTGACATGCTGGAGCTTATGGTCAGCCCTGAAGTGGTCAGGCAGTTAGACTAGATGATCAGTGTAGGTCCCTTCAAACTGAGTCTTTTTACAAAAGCAGAAGGGAGCAAATGTTTTCTTGTTGCATTTGTTCTTAGACCATGCCTATTGCTGACAATGCCTCTTGCTTAAACCTCTTCCATTACCTTTCTAATGGCACTTATGTGATAAAATTGTTTCAGCACAGGAGCAGACTTTGAATTCTTACTGCTATCCAAAAAAAAATCTTTCCTTTATGTATGTTACTAACAGGAGCTGTAGTGTAAAATTTTGCGTGGAAAGAAGAGGGGGGCGCAGTACTTTTAAGGTGCTCTCAGTCAACCTATGCAAATCCTGAAAACACTGCAGAAGTACGGGACAAATTACATGTTTACCTCTTTCTATGATTTTGAATCCTAGCTGCTAAAGCAAGTGTTTCTTGTGTGAAACTGAAAATATATCAGTGCAATAAAAGATTTAATTTGTCCAGTCTTTGGCCTTTGCCTTGCAGGTAATATTTTGAACAAGGACTTAAATTAATAGTAAGGACTACATTAGTGATTTTTAAAGTGGAATCTTTTGGAGAATACTTGCCTTGTAGGTGTGATTGCATCTGACTTTCTTAAACTGAATCCTTACCTGAAATCTGTGCTTGGGCCTGTTTGCCCAAGGCAGTACTCATGCTGCAGGGCAGTACAATATCAAATAGAATGGAGGAAACATCCCATAGGTGAGTTCATCTTTTTCAGTTGCCTGCCTGATCAAATCACTCATTGATGCAGCTTTTTATACTGTCATGCTGACATAAGGTCACATGTTTGTTGTTACCTTGCAGGAAATTATTAGAGTCACCATGTCATCTGGATTACAGTATGCTGCACAGAGTTCCCAGAAGGAACTATACCCTATACTTCCTGGAAATAAATCAATTCTTAACAGGAGGTGATTTATAAAACAGGCCTACCAGTGGGGCATTTTGCTACCCCACTTTTTTCCTCAGCAGCTTCTTCCTTAATTATCTGTAAATGGATCATTAACATTGGTCAAGACTTCTTAGAGGCAATGTTGGGAAGTGAGATTTTGTGCACAACAGGCCTCCATGGTAGTTCTTTTTGGTACCTGTCAAGCTGGCTAATACGCTGTCTCTGCAAATGCTGCATTAGTATGACTGGCTTCAGGAAGTGAGGTAGAAAAAGGTGTGAGAATGTTGAGTAGGAAGACATTTAGTTTTGCTACTAAGTCCCTCTTGGCTCCAGAGAGAGGTGTTGAGTAATTAGTTCCCTCCCTTAAGATAAAGTATTAATGAACCCTGGAGAAACAGATGATCATGGGAACCTGCGATATCACTTCTAGGACAAGGCAAATGTAACAAAGTGTGTCTGTGTAAATGCTGGGGACAAAGTGGAGAAATGTCCAGACAAGGAGACCTCAGTACCGTGGGAGTGAAGTTATCAGCTGTGTTGGGTTTGAGGCCTGGGATTTGAAACTATTGAGATTTGAAATTTATGCTGGGGGCTACCTCTGACTCTGGCCTTTCAGTCTGCTGCTGGACTGCTGCTAGATATTGTGACAGACCTTTTATAAATGAGCATTAATGTGAGAGGGTGTGATTTTATTTATTTATTTATTTATTTCCCCCCCCAAAAATAAAAGGAACTGTTTTGGAATCAAGTCAGCATATTTTGTCTGTTATTCAGCATTGTCTAAGTGCATGAGCTAGAAAATACAACTGAGTAGTTTGGACAATAAATGGTATTAAATGGAATAAGTAAATGATGGGAAAAAAGATTGGTTTTAATTATCATTGCCAAAGAAATACTTCTAAAGTTTATTAAACATATGCTGCTGTGTAGACCCTTAATGCATGGCAAAGATTGACATTAAACTTGGCACTTTCTGGGTTGACACCTGCTTGTGGAGTGTTACTATTAATGATAGGTTTCAAAGTAATATTCCTGTGCTTTATGATGAAAGAACCAAGTGCTGGTGTCAACTTACCCATATTTCTTATTGCCTGTCACCAGCAAGTCCTTGATCCTATGGGCATCTTGGGACTGGGGTGGGCAGCAGTAAAACAGTATTTAGAGCGTGGTAAGAATGAGGCAAGCTCCTGCAGTTGTAATGTGCATGACCTTAAAGCCTTGCTATTGCAAGGCCTATGCTGAAGTAACATTTTAGCAATGCAAGTAGCTTTGAAGACTCTTGACTTGCAAGGATGCAATCTGTTGTCTTCAGCCCACAGAGCTGTGAGGGTGGAGATTTAGCTCACGTGCTGTTCTCTCTGTGCTGAGAAGTGTGGTCATATGCAAGGCTGAGCAAACACATCTACTGTATCAGTGTTATCAACCAGGCACTTCTCAAATAACTTGGTTTCATTTTCCCTATGTCTTTACATGGATTAATACATGGAATCATAAAAGTAAGCATAAAAGAGTTGGAGCATAGATCTTGAGTGATGGACCATCTCTGTTGACTGACTGACGTTTGCTGATCTCTAACTGCTGGATTGGTGTCGTTGCAGGTTCAGGTCCAGGTCCAGCAGTCACCGCAGCAGGTCTCCGCCCAGCAGCTCTCTCCGCAGCTCTCAGTCCATCAGGCTTCAGAGCAGCCGATACAGGTCCAAGTGCAGATCCAAGGCCAGGCGCAGCAGCAGGCATCCCAGACAATACAGAGTCAATCTCTTCAGAGCCCCAGCCCATCGCAGCTGCAGGCAGCTCAGATCCAGGTGCAGCATGTGCAGACTGCCCAACAGATCCAGGCTGCGGAGCTACAGGAGGAGCACATACAACACCAGCAGATCCAGGCCCAGCTTGTGGCAGGACAGGCCATTACTGGTGGCCAGCAGATACAGATCCAAACAGTTGGGGCACTGTCACCTCCACCTTCTCAACAAGGCTCCCCACGAGAGGGAGAGAGGCGGATCAGCTCTGCGAGTGTCCTTCAGCCAGTGAAGAAACGTAAAGTGGATATGCCTATTACTGTATCGTATGCTATTTCAGGGCAGCCGGTTGCCACAGTGCTGGCCATTCCTCAGGGTCAGCAGCAAAGTTATGTCTCTTTAAGGCCAGACTTGTTAACAGTGGACAGTGCCCACCTGTACAGTGCCACTGGGACCATTACTAGCCCCACTGGAGAGACTTGGACCATCCCTGTTTACTCCGCTCAACCACGTGGTGACCTTCAGCAGCAAAACATAACCCACATTGCCATCCCTCAGGAGGCGTACAATGCCGTCCATGTCAGTGGCTCACCCACGACACTGGCTACCGTGAAGCTGGAAGACGACAAGGATAAGATGGTGGGAAGTACTTCAGTAGTGAAGAACTCTCATGAGGAAGTGGTGCAGACTCTTGCTAATTCGATCTTTCCGGCACAGTTTATGAATGGCAACATCCACATTCCAGTGGCAGTGCAGGCTGTGGCAGGGACGTACCAGAATACGGCACAGACAGTGCACATATGGGACCCACAGCAGCAACAGCAGCAGCCCACACCTCAAGAGCAGGGGCAGCAGCAGCAGCTACAAGTCACTTGCTCAGTAAGTTAAAACTGCCTCTTGGTCTCAATTTGTGATTAACAACTTACAGATGTTATGGAGAGGGAGCATGCCAGCAGACAGCTGGTATCTGGGAAGCAGAGATGCGTCTGTCCCAGTAGCCTGAACGTGACATAGGGCACTTGACTCCGGATGGGTATGAGACTGTCATGAGGTAATGTTGGTACAGAGTTATAGGGTTAAAAACTTCCCAAAAGAAAGTACAGTCTTGATGATCTTAGTGTTAAAAATTAATAGATACATGCTAATTAGCAGCTTCTGCATAGTGGGTGTTCTGAGGTCTGCAGTATTTTCCTGAGCTGTTCCAGGGGTTGCAGTGGACAGGCAGGGATAATTACAGCCAAATGAGGGGTGTTAATATATACTAGTTACCCAGTTATCAGTTACTTTGTGTTATGTTGCACATGGAGTCCACAGCAGATCCAGTGCCTGGGTAAAGTGTTGAAATCTGACTAGTTGTGACCAAACTTCCTGATTCGAGTGTACCTGTCTCTAACACTATGTTCTGCTTATGGCTTCTTCATGGTCAGAAGAGTCTTCTTGCCTCTTCATGTGGCAAGCATGGCAGCCAAATTTGTTACTGTTTTTTAAAGGCTTTATTGCTAACTTTTAAGCCATAGATGATTTCAAATTGACTTTTAAAACCTGAATAACCGGGGCTATTAGTGGTCTTTCTTATATGTGCAAATGGATTTTATCTTTCATTACCAGAAAATGAGAAGTGATTGATTTGTCAGAGCCTTTTTTTTTTTTTTGCTGAATGGAATGAGGGCAAAAATACCCAAGCCTGCTAGCTTACCTGTGATTACAAATTCTTTCCAGTTTGTAAATAATGCTGTTGTCTTTATAAAGGCATACATGCCCTCTGCTTCATCAGTAAGCACTGAGACAAGGAGGATTACTTTCTGTAGTTGTGTCTGATTGGTTTTACCGTGGGCAATAGCCCACCAATGTCTTTACCAAAAAGAGTTCCCTACAGCTCTAGATAACTTTCAGGTGGATGCTCTGTTTTACAAAGCTGTACTTTAAGCTACAGCTCACGGGTCTTGTAATGTGGGAGGGAGGCGGTAATAGGGGAGTTTGTGTTTGGGTTTTTTGTTTTGTTTTGTGATGTCCAAAGAGTCTTCTGTAACTCATCTTTTCCCTTTATTGGTAATTCAGACATCACTTCACCACTTACAGCTGCTTAAACAAACTAAATTGATAGAATTTTTGCCTTCCTCCTAAATATGATTTTTAGACTTACTGTAGGGTCTTTAAAGAGCATGAGCCACATTCTTGGGCTCATTGCCAAGGTATTAGCTCCATAATTTCTTCAGTTGTTACTTGTAAAGCTTCTGCTGATGCTTTGTATTCCTGTGTACAGTGGTCTGCAATTCCTGGGTACCAGGCAGTTTTCTGGTCCCAGTTCTGTCAAGTGTGGCGTGTGGCATAAGCCCATAAATATAGAGGCAGTTCCAGGAGGGATGTACTCTTCCTCTAAAAGGGCAATAAAGCTACTATAGGTGAACATCAAACTTTTGGGAGTTGTCCCTCTCAAAATTGAAACTGAGACGGAATTTGCCTTCCTGCCCTGGACTGTCCTCTGGCATTGTGCTTCTGGGGGATCTGGGCAAGTTGTAGCTAGTTAGCTCTATTTGTGAAAAATATAAGTTTGTTAAGAAGCATCTCCCAGTTCTGCAGATAAACTCCAGTCTGTGTCCAGCTTTCACACTAGACAAGGTGTCTGTCACCTCGTCACCTCAGGTGAGGTCAGTGCAGAAGACTGTGCCCTGGGTTGGGCTGATGCAGGGGCTTGGCTCTGGAGAGCTTTCAACTATCTGGAGGATAATGTAACAGCACTCTGGAGGAGAGCCGAGGCTCAATCCTGACTCCTACAAAGGCAAGGTGTCCATTCACCCTTGGACTCTTTAAGGCAGAGAGGCTTTGCTTCACAACTTAAACTTTGTCGCCATCTGCCTTGATTAAAGCTGGGCCTTTCCAGTCAGTCTCTCTGCAGCTGTGCTACATGCTGCAACTGCAGGAGCTGATAAGCAAAAAGCTAATAAGAGCTGATGCAGAAAATGAAATGTCAGCCAGAGGCAGTTGGAAAGCTCCAGTCTGAGACTCTTGCAAACTTTGCCTCTTAAGCTCTTGGGTTTTCATACTAAGTAAGGTACAGATATTAAAGTCTCTATGCCACTTTCGTTGTGGTGATCTCTAGTACTTTCAGAGGAACTTTCACTAATATTGACACTTAGCAGTATGAAAGGAAAAACTGCTTTTTGGAGTAGCTCTTAAGAAGGAAAAAGCAAAACTGTTTTGATATAAGAATTGCTATTTTTGTAATATTCAGGGTGCCAGTGAGAGTTTGACTAAGGCCTGTAAGGCTGATAATTGAAGTAGCCATAAGACTTTCTGTGGCAGGGAATTGAGAAGCTGTAGTGAAGAATGCAGAGTGAGTGCAGCTGGAGGGCTTGCTGCTGGTTTTAAATTGGTGTTGTTGGTTGCCTGATGAATAAGTTTCAGTTTGAGGTAGTAATTCTTGGTGGCCTAAGGTCCTGTTGCAAAGTAAACGTCCAAAGGGACTGGAGATGCCTTAGGTTTGTAGTAGGTCCTACAGTCACTCTTCACAAAATAGTAGCTAGTCCCCATTAGCAGTATCTGGTATTTTGGGAACATTGCCTTGAAACTGAATTGATATTTTGATGCTCAATTCTAGTCTTAGTGCTTTATACCTCTTACAAGTGAATTAATCTTATCCATTGTTGATGATAAGAACTAAGTGTATTTATTCTGTGTGCCTGTTATGAACTGCATAATGAAGACAGCCTGGATAGGGAGGGATGTCAATGGTGTACAGCATGTGATTGTACCCGGGGTCTTCCTCAGGGCAGTCTCGGTGTAGAGCAGCAGTAGTTAGTAAAGCTGATGGCACCTTCCTGTTCAGTAGCTGGTGGTCTCTGTGGGCTGCTCTTGTAGTGAGATGGACTTCAGTGGTGGTTCAGAGTGACAGGTGAGCTGAAGATAGATCTATCCATTCAAATTAAAAGTGTTCTTGGAGTGTAGAACATTCTTTTGTGAGCAGCAATTCAGGTTGGACAGCAAAAGTTGCATTCCTTGGATTAATTTCCTGATAGAGAGGAGTGTTGTAGAAGACTGGTATCCTGGGGCTGCAGGTTTTGTGGCATTGCTTGTTTTTTGTCCAGCTGTTGCATATTGAAGTGTGTATATAAAATGAGCTGTTTTCTTTCATAGGCTCAAACTGTTCAGGTTGCTGAAGTTGAACCACAGCCGCAGCCACAGACTTCACCTGAACTTCTACTTCCAAACTCTCTGAAGCCAGAAGAAGGTCTTGAAGTGTGGAAAAGCTGGGCACAGACCAAGAATGCAGAGCTGGAAAAAGAAGCCCAAAATAGACTAGCACCTATTGGAAGTAAGTGTCATGACAACATGGCCTTTGTTTCCTTTCAAGTAGGATTAGGAATGACTAAAATGTTAGGTGTTTACTGCTCTGGAAAACACTTTTGTTTAATCAGTGATTGTTTCTAAATTTAAACTTTAATTTGCTCTGCAGTACTAATTACTGTGTATACCCACTGCCACAGGATGTATATTAGCTCTGTGCTGAGCCCCCCTGAGCACCTGAGCTGGTAGCAGTAGAAAAGGGCACTGCATGACTGTGCTGCATGGACAAACTGTCTGTGAATGCTGGCGAAGCTGGTAGAGCAGTCATGGAGTTGCTGTTTTCCTGCTGCTGCAGGGCAGCATTTAATTGTGGACATGGTAAAAGAAGGCAGTAGTCATGCATTTGTCAGTGCAGAGAATCTTCCTGTCAAACTCGTGCCCTTTTTACTAGATCTGACAGCTGAAGATCTTGATTTATTTCATTTTTCTTTACCATACTGGGGGAATGAGTTAATACTGGACCTGCCAGATAGAATGGCAAAGCTGGAGATGTGGGAAATCATTCCTGGAATATTGGTAAATAATATGGCTTTACAGCTTAAATAATATAGCTTTGTTCTGTTTTTCCAGGACGTCAGCTGCTGAGGTTCCAGGAAGATCTCATCTCTTCAGCTGTGGCTGAGCTGAATTATGGTCTGTGCTTAATGACACGAGAAGCTCGAAATGGTGATGGCGAACCCTACGATCCAGATGTGCTCTACTATATCTTCCTGTGTATTCAGAAGGTAGGGCAGGACAGCTCTATGTGCTGCAAAACTGTGCATGTTGTCAGCCTGCATAGGGAGTAAAACTAGTTGTAAAACTAGAGACTGTGGCTTCTGTTAAGCTTCCCAATGATTTTTTATGAAAAAAGTCTCTCTGCTTAAAAAACCCCCAAAATGTAGGTTACTTTTCCTTAGTGCACAGCAATGCTTTCATCTGCGAGTTAAGTTTGTGAAGAACTGTTAATAACAGAGTTCAGTATTGTGATAAGAATAATAAATCCTTCTAGCTTTTTTGATGGGGGGAGGACGGTTGGATGATGTTTGAAGAAGTTGTCAATGTCAAAACTTAAATCTAGTTGACACTTTAACAGGCAAGAACTTAGCTTTGTGTGATGTGGGAAGTATGAGCTTTCTGGAAGAGCTGCAGGAACAGAGCTAAACTCTGACAGGTGAATTGAGCATCCTTGTTAACTTGAAAAGTAGTGTCCAAAGAACAGTCATGTGAAATAACTTGAAGTGAACACACCTGAAATAAAAGGTGAAATCCAATCAGATTTAGTTTTTAAGATGGTTTTTCCTTTTTCTGTCTTGGCATTCCCACGATAGTAACTGAGATTACCTACCCTGTAGTGGCCTTAGTACAAGAGCCCTTACTCTTCAAGTGAAATGTATTAGTCTTCATTGCTATGCTGTAAGATGCTTGACTAACTGAGTATGTAGGCCCTTAGGATAAGGTCTGGTCTGAGGAACACACTCTCTCCCACTGCACTGGACTGTGTTGTGAATCTCTTGCAGTATCTCTTTGAAAATGGCCGAGTCGATGACATCTTCTCAGATCTCTACTATATTCGGTTCACTGAATGGCTTCATGAAGTTCTTAAGGACATACAGCCCCGTGTTTCACCTCTTGGTAAGGCCTTTTGTTTAAGAACTTTAAAACTTTCCAGAGCTTGGAATGTTTAAACTGAACCTACAGCATGAGTGTCATCTGAATAGAAGCACTTTTGAAGTATTTGATGTCCCTAGGCCACCTCATGCTGGTCAGAGAGAAAAATGTTGTGTCTGCAGTGAATGCTGGGGTTGCTGTGCTTGCCAGACTCTAACCCTGACTGTTATTGAGCATTATTTGTCTATCACTTGTCACCCATCAGAAGGGCACATTGTTGGGACTTTGTAGTGTCATGAGATTGGCTTACATGGCAGCCAGCTGATCCTCAATTTGAATCAAGTTTCCTCATGTGAAGTGGTACTACATCTTGCCTCTAATATGTATTGTTACTTTGGGAGATCATACAGCACTGTCATAGTGCCATGTAGCCAGATGGATGCTGTCTGCAGGACCAACTGAATGTAAAAGGGAAAAAAATTGCAATGAGTGATGAGAGCTTCCAGTGCTGCAATCAATTGCAGCTCAACCTCATGTTTAGGAGATCATGGCAACAGGGGTGGGGGTAGCGGTTCCAGAAGAGACAGATTTTGACAGAGAACTGTATGAGAACTAGACTAAGAATTGCATTTTTTGAGCGTGGAAATCTGGTTTCTCATTGCTTCATTCCCTTTGATCTGTTTAGACATCAGTAAAGGAGTTACTGCTTGTGTTCAGAAAAGTAGCTGATGTTACAGTCTAGGTGGCTAAGTAGCACCTTGAGTTTTGGAATCCTTTTATTTTCACTCTGGCTGTTTGATCTGTGTTCTGTCATTCTGCAAGCCCTGGAGTTCATACTGCTGCTAGTTTTTTGTTTATTTGTGTATGTGGAGTGTAGTATTTCTCTTCTACGCAAAGGAGATAAAAAAATTTGAGAATCAAAGGATTACTCGTGTCCAAATACATCACTTGGCACTGTGTGCTGACTAAAGCTGTGCACAGGGCCAAGAACTGATTGGTTACACTGGCCTGCCTGCTCTCAAGTATTATTGGATTAAGAGCATCTGCATTGGTGTTGAGCCATTAATTAAAAGCTGTTTAAGTGCATATTTATTTCTGTATGGACTGGGATGTATAGACATGTTGCAGAAGCATACTCTCCATAGCTAGAGATTGATGTATGTATACAAGTGTTTCCTAACTGTACCTGCTATTTAAGAAGTTATTTGCACAGTAGTGAATCTTGACATCAGTAAGAATCTCCTCATCCTCGTTCTCTTAAGATTTATATGCTCTCCAATACTTACAGACTATAAAATGTTGCCTGTGTTCATGCTCTGTCTCCTGGCATGATGGTGACTTCTGATTATTGCAGGTTACATCCTTTCCAGTCATGTAACAGAAGAGATGCTGTGGGAGTGTAAGCAGCTTGGAGCGCACTCTCCTTCCACCTTGCTCACTACACTGATGTTTTTTAATACAAAGTAAGTACTTAGGTCTTTGGGAATCTTGGGGAATAAAAGAACTTCAGACACCTTGACAGGGTGAAACTGCTGCCCTGGGTCAGGGTGAAATAATGAGTTTCAAATGGTTGCACACAGAGCCCACTTGCAGCCCCATCAGGCAAAGAAGATGCAGTATAACAAGGAATTGAGCTAGCAGATGGCAAACTGAACCTGTGGCTTTCGTATGCTTTGTTGCTGGAACAGTCTTTAGCCCAGTACTTGGTTTGAGCTTCAACCTGCTCACAGTGACTAATTCAACTACCTTGCTGTTGTGACTGTATCCTTTGCTTGCCTCTGAATGTCCTGTGTTCTGTTCTTGCTGCTCAGATACTTCCTGTTGAAAACAGTAGACCAGCACATGAAGCTGGCCTTCTCCAAGGTGCTGAGGCAGACCAAGAAGAACCCTTCTAATCCCAAGGATAAAAGCACGAGCATTCGCTATATGAAGGCTCCAGGCATGCACCAGACAGGACAGAAAGGTAATGTCTAGGAGGTTTCTTTGGGAATATTTTATTTACTTGAGCTTGAAGAAGTGGATGAACCTGGAGATGTTTGCAGGTAGGGAATCCAAGGCTCTGCCATTTACCTTCAGCCTGGCAGTATTAATTTTCCATGCATTTTGTCCAAGAGAGCATAGTACCTTCTAATTGTAAACTCGGGGACATACCTTATCTGAGGCATATGGGACTCATCAAGAACTAAGGATAATTTTTTTGTTACTTCTGATCTTTTTTATGGGCAAAGAGGCTATTTGGTATAAGTGCTTTTGAAGAGATGAAGAAAATTCTTTGGGAGGGCTTCTCTTACCTTGATTCATGTGAACCCATACAGAATCCCTATGTAAGTACAATCTGTCGTCTTAAAAGCATAGGATGTAGCTGAGGCATTGCAGTCTAAGGAGTGAAATTTCCCTCATTTTGCACACTGGTAGAGGAGAAATGGGAAGAAGGATATGGATGGGTTGTGATCTTCAATAGCCTGGGGATAAAGCAAGCTCTTCATAATGCTTTAAGCATTTATAGCCAGGTGCCTCTGCCGTGGAAGAGCCATATGTCTCTTGCCAGCTCTTGCACAGTGACAAGGTGCTGCAGAGTGTTAAGGCTCTATGGTACTGCTCAGTGTGAGTGTCTGACAGACTTCTCGGGGGCTGGTTTGTAGTTACAGATGACATGTATGCAGAGCAGACCGAGAATCCAGAGAACCCCCTGAGGTGTCCGATAAAGCTGTATGATTTCTACCTCTTCAAATGGTGAGAGCTCTCATCTGTGTACATGGTGCTTGTCTTGTGTGACTGGGGAGCTGCATTCTGTGGCTGGCCTAGTTTTTAGGGCTGTGTGATATTGCTGGCACAGTTTCTGTATTTGCATAAATTTACTTAAACGGGGAGGGGTGTTGATGTGAGAGGGTGGGATTTACTCTGATGGCACATAAGTTGAACTTTTGGGGTATTTAAAAGAGACAAATCTTGATTTGTGAACTGGCTGCTCTTAGTCTTAAACTTGGAGGTTTGCTATGTTGGCATGAACTTTTTCTTTTGCTTGTGAGTTGCAAGTCATCTGGAAGAATCCACTACTGGAGATGAGATTAGGGACATGTGCAAACCAGCTTCTGAACAAAAATAAGGACTTGCTATGGAGATTGGAGGAAGCCTCAAAGGACTCATCTCTAAATTATGATAATTCTGATATTTAATGTAAAGTTTCTTCTGCACAGATGGATGTGCAGGTGGCCTGAATGTGAAAATACCCCATCCTTGCTTCACTTTGAAAATACCCCTAAAGCCATTCGTGTGTTATACTTACCAGTGTGGAATAAAAATTACTTTCTTGCAGTCATCACCATGGCTTTTTAACCTTGACATGGCATAAAACTTTGGGACCAGTGTTGCCCCTAGATGTAACTCTGTACCTTCATATCTCATCAGCCAGATGTTCACTGTCAGGATTTGTGAAGCCTGGGGTGAGGACGGTGGTGGTCTCTCTCTTCCAGGACATTTTGTTAGTCTGGTTATTTCTGATCTTCCTCACACAGCCCCCAGAGTGTGAAAGGCCGGAATGACACGTTTTACTTGACACCGGAGCCAGTGGTGGCCCCCAACAGCCCTATCTGGTATTCCATCCAGCCGATCAGCAGAGAGCAGATGGAGCAGATGCTCACCCGGATCCTGGTGATACGAGAGATTCAGGAAGCTCTTGCCGTGGCTAATGCCAGCACCATGCACTAAGGCATCCTTCGTGGCTCAGAAGGGGTGGGGCAGGGTGACGGGGGAGGGACATGCAAAGAGAAATTGTACAGACTTTTACACTAAAGGAGATGCCTAAGTTTTTGGTTTTTTATTGGTGTAGTTATGAAGCCCTTTTAGGCTTCTTCTCTTTAAAAGAATATAAAGGAAAACCTACCCATTGTGTATCCTACCCAACACACCAAACTGTTGGAACCATTGGAGGCTGCATATCCCCTGCGAGCTGGGAGCTGTGGAAAGCTGCTGGTTGACTCTGTTTTTTTTTTATGATGTAGAAAACATGAACTACAGGATTGGCCTGGTTGGTTGGGGCCTCTGTCTCCTTGGAGCACATGCAGCCTAGAGGGCACAGAATGATGGATGGACCTGCTCAGCCAGTGGAGGAGAGGCAGGCATCTTCTTTTCTTGTGCTTGGACGTTAATTTGCTGTTATCTTGGAAGAAAGAGGAGAGAGTGAACTGCAATTACGATTTATACAAAAAAAACAAACCAACAATTTCTATTCAGACATTTAAGTGACATTTTTAGATGTTAAAAGTACAAACTTTACCACACTCTTCTTTTTTGGCCTAACATTGAGGCCTTAAACCTTGAGGCTTCTGTGCCTGATGGAATTCTTGTAACATACACTTGTGTATCATATAAAGATACCACCCTGTTTCTCTTATGTATTCTTACTCTAGTTGTTTATTAAGAATGACGAGCACGTCTTTTCAACATGCCATTGAACAATGTGTCTTTATTTGGGGAAGAGTGAGCTGTGAGGGTGGGGGGTCATTATACAAAGATCAGTATGCAAACTGGTTGTTTTCATCCCTGTTTGTGCTTTCCAGCTCAGCTCCACTGGATTTCTTTCACCCCCTACAAATTACAAAGGTAGAAGAGCATAAACTTCTGTTGAAGGGCCTGAATGTCTGCTTGCTGATGGAAGCTCAGTGCCAGGCTAGGAACATGGGATCTGTGAGACCAGATCAGACTGTCCTAATGTTCTGTGGCTTTACCCCTTGGCAAATCCCCCTCTCTCCACCTTTTCAAATTCATCACACCAACGGCATGATAAAGGGGTATTGGAGGGAAAAGGCCTTCCAGGAGCAGCATATGGCTTACTCCTGCCATTTAAAAGCCTTTTCACAGTTTTTAACACAGCTGTGTAGCTTCTGGCATCGTTCATGATCATAATTTCCAGCCCTGTAGCCTTGCCTTGCTGCATCTTAAATGGTTGCTGTATTTAATATAATTAACAAATAGTCTGCTCTTTTGAAGCCAACTGTGCTTGAAATGGGATATCACTTGCCAGGCTTGTTATTTGTGCCACCAGCTTCTTGGATGCAGAGAAATGACTCTGCTTCTCAAACTTGTCTTCCCTGCTTCTCCACCTCATGTCCCTTTCCTGTTCCAAAATACACAGATAAATATTTAAATATATATTACAGTAAAAAAACTTAAACTTGTATACAGGCAAGCAACTTTCCTGAAGCCTCTGTTGTCCAGCACTTGTCTCTATTGAGAAGGAAGGTCTGCCCTCTCTGTTGGTTGTGCACAGTGTAAATTGATGAGAGTAGCCATAATGTTCCCTGTCTTTGTGCTTGTGCGCAGTGTTGAGGTGTGCAGCTTAGAGAGACTTCCCAAGCCCCTGATGCTTCGTATTGACGGTGTTCTCGAGGAACCAGGTGTGCTTGACTTAGTTGTCAGTATGAGCAGTTTGTTCCCTCTGTAGGACTCTGTGCTCAAATAAGGAAGTGCAGAGAGGTGAAGTAGCAATGCACTGTTGTTTTGTTTTAGACTTAGCTCAGTGTCTGCGCTCAGAGCTGGGCCAGAGGAAAACAGCCTGGGGTTGGTGCCCAGATCCCAGTGGATGAGCTGAAAAGATGGTGCCCAGGTGGTGTGTAGTGCTGGCAGCAGGTACTGTCACCTCAGTTTATCAGCTGGGAGCCAGCAGTTGCCCCCTGGTAGGGTGGCTGTTGGGATCACCAGTACTTCTTCAGCTGTCAGAAACCTCTAATTCCTTCACCATATCTTAGTGATTGGAATTTCCATCTTTGGCCCTGTTTTAAGTATTTGAAGACATGGTTAGGGGCAGGCTCCCACTGTTTCAAGCAGTTGCATGTGCCTGTTGCTCAACGTGCCCAACAGGCATGTACAGAATGGATTTCCCTTTTTTTTGGGCAGTTTGTCCCATCATCTGAGCAGCACTGGAAAGCCTTTTGCCATGGCTGTCTCTGTCAGAAATACAGTGGATGTTAAACAATCTGCCAGATACCCACTGTACCAATTGCTTCACTGGGTGGGCTTGAGAGTCACCTCTTACACTAAATATTGGCAGAAACTGCAATAACTTAACAGAACGTTAGGGCAGTTGCAAGTTAGGGGCAAACGGGAACTTGAGCTGAGCTTTCTGGGGAAACAGAATTCCATGTTACCTTAAAATTCTAGATTGTGCACTTTCCTTACTACCCTTAACTGCAAAATGATCTCATGTCTTTGTATAGGAAGACTTCTCCTTGATCTTGGAGTATAATGATTAAGAACAGGGAAACTTGGCACATGTTGAGCTGTGGAGATCTCCTGCTTGGTTTTGTCCTAATGGACTGAAGTGTTTCCATTCCTTTCTCATTGTTTGGATGTGCATAGGAGAGGGATCTGCTGATGCGGAAGTGGACTGCTGTACTGTTCTGTACTGTCTCATCAGAATGTCCACTGTGTTAACTTCATTCCCTATTTTTAGAGACAATCGATATACTGTGACTTAAGGATTATTTTCCTGGACCTGGCTTCTAGTCTGTCTCTCTGGAGCTAGTTATAAAGGTACAGTATTTCTAGAATATAAATACTATGTTCTTTGATAGTGAAGAACATGATCTGCTCCCTTGTTGGGGCTCATAGGAAGACGTGCACAGAGTAGCACAGAAGAGTGCCGTGGCATAGGGTTGCTATCCAAGTTCTGGGAAATGTTTCCAGTCAAACATGTAAAATAGCTTTTTAACACTTTCCTATAACCAGCTTGACTGCTGCTTAAAAGGCATTCCTCCTCAGCTCTGAGAGTGCCAAACTGCTTGTACTGCTCTTGTATGCGTGTATATATTGAACAGGAACTCTCCGTGCCCTATGCCTTGTACAAGACAGGCTGAAAATGCATCGATCTCTAAATAAATAGAGCTGAGAAGTCAAGTAGAGACCCGGCGTTGTTGGTTTTGAACTCTGCCCGTCTTGCCACTGTGGTATGAAAAGAATCATAGAAAGCAGAGCCTGACTGACTGTTGTAAAGCACCTCACATTCTGACATGAGACTCATGTATTGTCCAAGCTTTTGGCACTAACAGCATTGTTTTCTTTAGGAAACTTGTAGTCTCTTACACATGTGTCCATGGCATCATTAGATTTTCATTTGCTTTCAAGAGGTCAAGCATTTCCTCTTCAGTGGTAATGGCTGAGGCAGTGGAGAGCAGACTAGAGAGTGGTTCTTCATTCCTGTCTAGAGCAGTGAGTAAAGAGAATGGTCTAAGTAACTTCCTAGGGCTCTCATCTGTTGGCTGCCTCACCCCAAGAGGTCTGGTCTTCAGATGGGTCACAAGGTCTGAAGTAGTTTCTGAACTGTTCTGCCTTGGACAATAAAAAAAGACCTAACCTGATCCCTAAATAAGAATCATCTTCTGCACTGTTGCTCCTAGGGCAGAAATTAAGACAGTCTTGTTCTCAGCTGCATCAGGGTTACTGTCTACCTTGGCATACATAGAAAGGATGAGGTGTCAAAACCTCCTATGCTGTGATAAGAGCAGATCCAGAAGTGGTAGAAAAGTGCTCCCTGAGTGTACAGGGGGTGGAGGACTTGCTGGCACTGTAGTTGCTCATCCTCTTGCTGGACTGAATGCTGCTGGACACTCAATGGCTGTGCAGCTGTCCAGCTAAACTGCATTCTTGTGTGAGTTTAATAGTGACTGACGTGGAATTAGTGCTTGGTCTCCTAAATCACTGTTAAAGTGGGATATCGACTGTCTTCCACCCTATATGGGGCTTTTCTCCCCATTTTATTGCTGGAGCTGCTCCTCTCAAATATTACAGGGAATGCACCTTATCCTGATGATTCAGCATCTTCTGTTTCGCTGGTGCCAATGCTTAGGAAAGAGCCCTTCTCTGCTTGACCCTCTTCCTACCTTAAAGAGCATCTCAATTCTTCCAGAAGTCTTGCTGACATGCTGCCCCCAAATGTCTGAAGCAGTTGCTGTGTCCCCTACTTGTCAGTTCCTTTTGCTGTGTGGCTGAAGCTCTGCTCTCAGCACTGCAGTCACGTTCCCTGTATAACTTTGTGCATGGCAGCCATGTTTGCCTGCTTCTCCCTTCTTGTTGGAACTCATCAGAATGAGAAGACAGATTGAATCCACTTACAGCAGCAATAAACCATGTCTAGAACTCAAGGGAACTGCAGGAGAGGACGAGGTGGAGGGGATGTCTCGGAAAGGCAGGGTCCAGTTGCAGCCCAGAGCCTCGCTTGATAATGAGTGTGCAGCCTATATGCAAAATACATCTTGTCTGTCCCTCCTGTGTTGACCCAGGTCTAAACAGCACATGTGATTGGCATCCTGCAAAGTGACCTTCAGAACTCTCCAGTAGCTTTGCCCCGTGAGTAACTCACACTACAAATCATTTTAAAGAGATGCACTCAACTATTTTTTTAATTTAATTTTACTCTTATATTCTCTGCTCTTTGTAATCTGCTTGGAAATAAAATGTTTTTCCCTGCAGCCTTTGTTGTAGTCTGTTTGAGAACCATTAAACTTTGTCTGATGTTTCTATGGGAACAGAAGCCAACTCGCCTGTTTACTGCTGTGCCCGTGCCATTGTGCAACAGCTCAGCTCCGTGTGTGCCTCCCAGGTAGGCTCAGAAAGTCTTTGTTAGCCTTTCCTTATTTTAAATAAGGATAGAGAGACCTGTTACATTGATCTTGGTCTGGCATGATGCCTCCTGTTCTGCTGATCCTGTGATGGGTAACGCTGACTCGAGAGTGCGTATCCTTGGCAGGCTGTGTTTTCTGATCTCTTTTCACATTTCATGTGTCCTGCAGCTGGGTAACGAGTAATGCCTGTCTTCAAGCTGCTTTCTGATCTTTGGACAAGGGTTTAACCTACTGCAGTAAGGCAGTTGTAGGCACAGGAGCACCGTTCAGTCCCCGAAGTAGTGTTAGATGGGGTTGCTGTGGACAGCCTGCTTTGAGGAGCAGGTGAGAAGGGGTGTGGTTGTCTCATGTTCCTGATGCGCTGAGGCTGGATCTGGAATGTCACAATAAGCAAACCAACCATCAGAGGAGGAAGCTGTTCTGAAACCTGCAGTACAGGAACTTTTCCTGATGCCCAAATGGAGCTGCAGGCATGGGAACATCTAATCCTGGAAAAAGCCAGCTGCTATGTCCTGCAAGGCTCCTCTGAGGCAGATCTGTGTGCCTGTTCCACTCCTTCAGACACAGTCCGCCCTACTCCTGCTATTGCTCTTCTCAAAAATTTTCCCTCCTGTCACCATCTGTGGCACAGGCAGGAAGGTGCTACACCGTAATTCCCAGTGTGCAGTCATCTTCTTCACAGTTTTGTTTGTACAGCCTGGCCTGGTGGCTTTGGGAAGAGGGAGCTAATGCCTAGCTGGGATCACCTTGGATCCTCTCCTGTGGGACTGTTGTCTCAGCACCATTCCCTCTCTCCTTTGTGCCTTGCATTCCCCTCCAGGTGCGAGACTTGCCTCGATCCTGCCTCTTGACTTTCATCCTTCTTGCAGCTCCCTTTAACTTACAAAGTTGCTTTGGATTCTGCTGGTTTGTCGCAGTTCTGCATCCACCATTGACCCAAGAAGCCCATTCTTGTCTTTCTTTTGAAGCTGCTGGAGTACCTGGTGTTGGGCTTGGCTCCCAACCTGCTGTGTCTGTCACCATGCATAGTGCGTGTCACCATGTCACCCACGGCTGGGCATTTTTAGGTGGTGTACTAGCAGGTGTCACACTGTACTGGCCACGTTGGTGTCAGCCAAGCCAGGGAGCGGCACACAGGGCTGTGCTGGACTTCAGCTCTGTCCGCTTGCCTCCCCCGCCGGTACATGGACCTGGCTCCTCGGCCTGAGCACAGAACGGCCGCGCAGACCCGATGTCACCGGGCTGGACACGTACGGCCCCGGTGCTGAGGGGCCGCTCAGGAGGCACTGCCAGCGACTGAGAGCGACACCCGGGCCCCGTGTGTCCCCGGTACCGCACGGGACATCCTGGGCGAGCGCCAGGGCTGTGCTCCGCTCCGGGCCTCCGCGGCGCCAGAGGGCGCTGCCGGCGCCGGCTCGTCCCGGGGCCGCTCTGTCCGCGCCGTCGCGGGGCGGGCACAGCGGGTCCCTCCCGGCGGTCGTCGGGGCGCGCGTGCGCTCGGTGTGGTGGGGCGGGCACGCGGCGGGGCCATGGCGGACTATCTGATCAGCGGCGGTACCGGCTACGTGCCCGACGACGGGCTGACGGCGCAGCAGCTCTTCAGCTGCGGCGATGGGCTCACCTACAAGTGAGTGGGGGTGGGACCGGGTCCGGGGGCCCGGGGCCGCTGCAGTCACTGACGCGTCTCCCCTCGTTACCCCGCAGCGATTTCCTTATACTCCCGGGATACATCGACTTTACGGCGGACCAGGTGGTGAGTGGCTGGGGCGGGGGAGCGGGCTGGGAGCCGGGCCGGGGGTTGCGCCGGTGTCGGCGCTCACCCATCGCCGCCGCCTGCCTCCCCGCCAGGACCTGACCTCGGCGCTGACCAAGAGGATCACCCTGAAGACCCCGCTGGTCTCCTCGCCCATGGACACAGTCACCGAGGCCAGTATGGCCATTGCTATGGCGGTGAGTGCGGCCCCGTGGGCGGGCAGGTCCCCTGTGCCGCCCTCACCGGGATGGCGGGGTCGGATACGCCACCTGAGGCACACCCGCGTGTCGGCCCTGGGGTCCCCGCAGTACCCCGGGGTGAGGCCGAGCCCGGGGGCTCCATCGCTGCCAGCCCCGCAGCTGCAATCGCCCGGGCAGTGTCTGCAGTGACTTACAGCCTTCTTTGTGTCCCCAGCTGACCGGGGGAATCGGGTTCATCCACCACAACTGTACCCCGGAGTTCCAGGCCAACGAAGTGCGGAAGGTGAAGGTGAGTGGCTAGAATGGCAGCACCGAACCACACTGGCACGGGCTGCTCTGCAGAGGTGGACAGCAGTTCTGGCCTCGCTGCATGAGCTGTGTGAGGAGAATGCTGACGTGTGCCCGATCTTGGTGTTTCAGATCTGTGTTGCTGCCAGGGTTTGCCTGCACAGCCCTCTTGTGTGCCAAGCACTGTCTGTGGGCAGCCTGGGATTTAGGCCTCCTGGTGTGGCAATATTCCCCGCCATTTCAGGAGGGAGGTTAGCCTGGAAACTCTTGGGTTTTAACAGTATTTGGGTGAGCCTTGGTGTTGGTTTGGGAGTCATCCTGCTCAGTGAGCTTGTAGCCAGGCTGAGTGGTTGCAAACGTCTGTGAGTGGCTGCAGTAACCTCTGGGCACATGCCCTGCTCCTGCTGGGACCGACAGGTGTTGCTCAGCCTGGTTGCTGGATCTGCTTCCTTTCAGAAATACGAGCAAGGATTCATCACAGACCCCGTGGTGCTGAGCCCCAACGACCGAGTGCGAGATGTGTTTGAAGCAAAAGCTCGTCATGGATTTTGTGGAATTCCAATCACGGACAATGGGAAGATGGGGGGCAAACTGGTTGGGATCATCTCATCCAGAGATATTGATTTCCTGAAAGAGTCAGAGCATGACCTGCCCCTTGGTGAGGTGAGAAGGGCTTGTGAGCACCTGATGGGTGTGAACACTGTGTTAGGAAGCCGTGTGGCTTGTGATAAGGAGAAGGGGGAGTGTATGGCTGTTAGGATGTTCTACTGGTGGGAGGGAGCAGCTCCACCTTAGCTCTGTGGATCCATCTGTGAGTGTATTTTCAGGGTAGAGTGTCTTGCTCATTTGCACTTTCTCAGTGACTCCTGCAGTGCAGACCATGCAGTTTGTGTGACTCAAGGGTGTTATCTTTCAGTGCTGTGGAAGCTCTCCCCTGCTTCACTAATGAATTGCTGGTGTTCCTGGTTGCTGCTGGGGTCCCACATGCTGGCCAGGACTGTTGCAGCTGTGCTCTGCCCAACAAGCCCTCCCAGTGATGAGCTCCCTTTTCTGGGCTGTCTTTCCCTGTGTGCCTCATCTGGGTTACTTGCTTTTTCAAATAACCCCCTGAATTTGCAGTGTAGCAATTTAGCCTTCATAACACTGCCTCTCAGACTCCCCTGGTGCAGTAGAATGTTCCCTGTGATCCCTGTTACACAAGCTGTGTAACTGTAGATCCGCAGTGCTGTCAGGTTACACCGGCGGTGGCTCTTGGCCACGCTTTGCTCTTGACTCACAAATATTTTTAGTTCTTGGTGACCTAACCTGGAGTCACATGCTGATCCCTGTTTGGTTTGAAATCGGCTACAAATACCTGATGCAAGAACCTTAAACCAGGAGTAGGTTATAAAAGTGCACATGGCCCTTTGAAGCAATGCTGCCCATTCAGAAGAGCCAGATAAGAATCTCCCCTCATCCTTTACGTGGATTATTCAGCACTGCAAAGCAGAAAACTTGCTGCTGTCAGTATCTGGTGCTTGCCTTTGTGGCGAGGCAAGGCCAGAGGATCGAATGGTTTCTTCCATCTCTTCTCCACTTGCAGTCCAGCAGTCATCTTGCTGAGCCATTCATTGCCATCCACTTAAACAGGTCCCCTGTAGCATGGGGAGCTCATGGATCTCACAGGCTTAGGAAGTGCCAGGATATGTCTGTGATTCCTCAGGCTTCTCCAGAGATGTGGGTTCTATCACAGACAGCATTTTGGGTAGATGTAGGCATGGTCAGCCTCTTTCCTGATGCAAAATATCTATTCTTACGGTATAAATAACTAAAATGTTCCCTCTTTTCTTTGTTGTGTGCAACTAATCTACCTTCCTGAAGGGTTAGAGAGTGTTCCTTTTTCATTTTGCCTGGCCTTCTCAAGCAGCCTTTCACAGGGGTGTGGTGATTGCAGAATGCTGTGATTGTAAAGGGACTTGGAGATCTCTTGTCAAGCCACCTGCTCGAGGCATGTTCAGCTGGAGCAGGTTTTGTGGGGCTGTGTCTAAATCTCCGAGGATGGAGATTTCATTACCTCTCTGGGCTGTTCTCCCAGTGTTTGACCACTGTTGTGGTGAAAGCTTTTTTCTGTATACTAGGTCAGATATTCCCCTATTCCAGCTTCTGTTGTTCACTGCTGCTTGCTTTCCACCATGTTTTGGTGCTTGTTTGTCAGAGTGAGTGTGGGTGAGCATGTTTGGATTGATGCAACTACTTTGCCCCACTGACCTTGCCAGCAGCAGCAGTGGGTTATTGTGGGCAGAGCCCTTCCAGGGCCTCTGCACTGGGGATGCTGCCTGAAAACGAGATTGGGGGTAACACTCTGCCAGAACAACATGAGACTCTGAAGGTGTCTCCAGCCCTTACTTGTGTGTGCTCCATTAAAAGGGAGGGCAGTTTGGGTGACATCCCAAACAAGGGTCATCTGAGAGTTGTCCCTTGTTTCTTAGGTTCATTTCCTTGGCTTGCTAAGGCTTTCTGCCGTCTCCTGTTTTCAGTACACTAATGGACTTGGAGCCTGATGCCAGTGCTCACATGGGGACAGCACATTGGAGGCTGTTCCTGTGTGTTTCTGGAGGCATGTTGCTGTGCTGTGGGCTCCTGTGTGGAGCACTCCCGCACCGCTGCTGTGGAGTGTTTCACGTGGGCAGAGGGGTTTGGTATTTTCAGATAGGTGTGAAGGAGTTCTTGTGACTTTTCATCTTCTCCCACCCACTAGATTATGACAAAGCGGGAGGATCTTGTTGTGGCCCCAGCTGGTGTAATGTTGAAAGAAGCAAATGAAATTCTGCAAAGGAGTAAAAAAGGTACCTGCGACTGTCTGTGGCACGAGGGAGAGCTCTGGAAGCGCTGGGCTGGGGCAGCAGTGGGTGACTGTGGGCACGTGGTCCCTGTGTGGGTGAGACGTGGGAGGGGACAGTGAGGAGAGTGCCTGCAGCCCTCTGCCAGGGTACAGAGTTCACATGCCTTCATCTCAAATGTGTTTGGAGTTGAGGGATTCTTGGCAGCCCAGGGGCTGAAGATTGCCAGGCTGTCCAGCCACACATCTTCAGTTTTCTATCCTGGCCTTCACATTTCAGCACTCAGTTCAGATCTGTTAGGGTTTATTAACTAAAAGTTTGACTTTTAGTAGGGTATTGTGGCTCTAACTGTTAAAAGATACCCACGTTTTCTATGGTTAGTGTGAAAATACTGAGTCCTTTTCCAGTCCTGCGAACTCCTTTTTGTTTCCTGAGCCAAGGCTCCCGGCATCCATGACCAAGCAGGATTTGTTAATACACCTTTTTGAGTCTCCATCTTGTAGCAGTTTATGCCTGCCCGATGCTCCTGGTGTGCTGCACTGCTCCATGCTAACGTCTGTCTCCTGCAGAAATCTGCAGTGATGTTCTTTCTGTTTGTTTCCAGGCAAGCTGCCAATTGTCAATGAAGATGATGAGCTGGTGGCTATAATTGCCCGCACTGATCTCAAGAAGAACAGGGACTACCCTCTGGCTTCCAAGGACTTCAAGAAGCAGCTGCTCTGTGGTGCCGCTATCGGGACCCACGAGGATGACAAATACCGGCTAGACCTGCTGGTGCAGGCTGGTGTGGATGCCGTCGTGCTGGTGAGCACCCTCGGGGCTCCCGTGGGCACTATGCTAGCCTGGGGTGCTGAGGGGTGAGGATCCAGGCTGAATGAACCTCTCCGACAGTGTGGCAGCAGCGTGGCACTCAGTGCCTTTGTCACAGGCCCTTCGGTGTTAGAATATGACAGTTTGTTGACTTCTCAGTCTTGTTCAGGTTGGAATCTTCAAATTAGAGGGATTCCTCTTGCCTGGAGACTTAACGTGACCTTGGGGGAGTGTGCAGGGTGCACTGAAGCCCTGAAGGTTGAGAAGAGAAACATTGTCAGTTAATACAGAGTCTTTTACAAATGCCTCTTGAGCTGTGCCACCAGCCTCTCTGATGTTCCACACTAGTTTTGAATATTCGGCTTCTTACAGTTTCCCTTCAGCCCCTTGGTGTTCTTTACTATGTTATTCTCTTACTGATGCCCAGCTGGTCTCCCCTTGTGGCCTGTAATCTTTCGGGCACAGTTGTCACTGCCTGTGTTTGCACATGGTTTTCTCATCGATTGTGATCCTGTGAGTCTGCCGTGCTCTGAGGGCATGGCTGAGCAGTGGGAAATGTTTAACAGACATGATTTGACTGGGTCACAGAGATCGGCAGGGCTTGAGTGCTCAGTGCTCAGCATCTGGTATTTGAGCTGCTACAGAGTGGGGAGATGCATTCCCCCACCAGCCCTCCTGGGTTTCACAAGGAGCATTCTTCGTTTTACCTGTAGTTTGAGACAGGGCTGCCGGTGTCCTGCTGGTAGAGCCAGATGGTTCTTACATGCAGCCAGATGTTCTGCTTGTTGCCTTCTGTAGAAGCCACAGGATTAAACATGAAGGATATTACTGAAGTCTTAACAATAAACTGCCTTGTTCAGGGAAGGTACATTCCTGTCTTGGCAGCAGCTTCTCTGGTTCCATGCCCAATCTGGGGAGTTGTTTTGCCCCCAGCTTAGCAGAGACCACAGCAAGCAGAGTGAAGATCTGAGGCTCTTACGGAGCTATATTTTTAATCTTTTCCAGAAATTCTGGTTGAAACTGGTTTTCTTTCTGTTGCAGGATTCCTCTCAGGGGAACTCCATCTTCCAGATCAATATGATAAAATATATTAAGGAGAAATATCCCAGCCTACAAGTTATTGGAGGAAACGGTAGGTGTGTGTTGAACACTGTTCTTGTCTTTAAATGGCATTTGTTTCTTAGACTTAAAGGGAACTGCAGGGATGTGAATGGAATGATCATGTTGGTAAATGTCTGTGAACTTAAAATGGTTTCCTCTGGCTTGTGGAATGGAGCAAGACACTCTGCAGACATAGGGCAGTACCTTAGTGCTGCAGATACTTTGTTCTGCAGCACGGTGTGCTACAGTCCTCTCTAGCACGTTACACATTAGCTTATTTTACACACCAATTAAAAATTTTGCATAATAATGAATACTGCTTGATATGGAAATATAAAGGCAATTTTCCCTGCCTCTTAACAGCAGAGTCCAGTGGTCCTTGTCTTTTCCTGGTGCTGCTATTACCCTGTATTCTGCCCTCCCTACCTGGTGTGGCCCAGAGAGTGCTCAGCACCATGCCCTGACTTCTGCTGCCTCACCCGTTGGGTGGGAGTGTGTGTTGCAGAGCCCCCTAAAGGGGCCATTGTCATCTCACCCACTGGGAGCAGCTGGGACAGAAACTCACTGCTGCTCTCAGATAGGCCTGGCTCTGGCAGGCATAGCTCTGGCACAGACTGTTGCCCTGGGCGGGGAGTGTTGACAGCCGTGAGGGAAGCTCCAGGGCAGAGCAGTGTTGTGCTCAAATGTGGTTGTCTGTCTTCAAACCGATTTCTGCTCCCCACAGTGGTGACTGCAGCTCAGGCCAAGAACCTCATTGACGCAGGGGTCGATGCCCTGAGGGTCGGGATGGGCAGTGGCTCCATCTGCATCACACAGGAAGGTGAGAGAGATCAGCTGCCTCCTGAATAGGCTGAAAACACTTGTTTAATTGAAATTCCCTGCTGAAAAGCAGCATGGCTGGGATGAAATTCTCCCATTGTGAGGGCAGTGTCCAACAGCAGGCCGTCTTTCACCCCCTTTGTCCAGGACTTTCTCATCACCTGGGTCCAACCTTTGGGGTGGCAGCAGCAGCAAAGGCATTTCCCAGTACTGACCGAGACTGAGTAGAGCCGGTGTGGCACATGGAGCTTTGCCCCAGGGGAGCTGCTGGCTCGGTGTGGGATGGGGCTGGTGGGCAGCTCTGCAGGGAGAGGGGCTTACTGGATCCCCAGTGCTGATGAGTGAAGCGCACCGGGCTGTCTGTGCTCCCTTTCCCTCTCGCAGCAGTGTGTGTGATGCTTGAGTATTGATCTTCTGGGCTCAATATCTTTGCAGTTTCCAGGCAAAAATGGGATTTCTGGCTGTTGTCTCTGCAGTTAGACAGAGCTTGTGTGGAGCAGAGGCTGTGTCACCCTTAGCTAAAAGGCAAGAGGGGCATCCCCAGGGCCTGAAGAAAGGCTTTCTTGAGGACAGGCTCAGTCCTTGTGTGTTGAACCTCTCGGGTGGGGTGCAGAGAGTGGTGCAGCAAAGGCGCTGCAGCCCAGGAGCACAGCCCCTCTCTGCTTTGCTCCTTGGTCTGGGCCACAGGATGCAGCAAGTGGGCAGCTGTTGGCTGAAGGTGCTGCATTAACTCTGCCCCTTGCAGCGTGGAGTCTGCAAGCAGCCCTGGACCTGTGCTGCGTTCCCACTTTGCCTGGCTGCGGGGGTTCCCAGTCAGGGCAGTCTGTCAGAGGTCACCTTTCTAGGGAAGGGCTGGTATCCTTGGGCTGACCATAGCCAGAGCAGAGCCAGGACACACGTGTCCTACCCTGGCTCCAGGGCAGAGGCACGCTCCAACCTGCAGAGAGGTGAATGTCTCCAGGGGTGCGTCCTGCTGCCCCAGGAAGTGGGGTTGGGTGCTGGTTTTGGTGAAGGAGCAGTGCTGAGGTAGAATGTGGCGCTTCACAGGAGATGTGGTTGCAAAACGCTTGCCCGCAGCTCCCCAGGTTTTTGGCCCTCTTAAGGACAAGAACTGTGGCTTTTTGGGGTAGGGGTCACCTCTCTGGGTGGCTGCTGGGGTAGGGCGAGCATGCGCTGTGCACAGCCAGGCCTGGCTGCCGTGGATCTGGCCTCTGGCTTGGCTTGGGCTAGGAAGGGTCTGCAATGTCAGCTCTGTCCCACACCGTATGCTCTGCCCAGTAGCAGGTCATTGCTGGGGTCCTTTGTTCTGCTGCTGTTCTTCTGTCTCTAAAATGTGTGTGTTTGTTTTTGTTTAGCTGCTCCAAAGATCCCTCCAGACCTAAAGTCCCACAGCCCCAAATGCCCTTCTACTGTCACGGGCACCTATAGTAAGTCACTTGCCCTGTTCCCGACCCTAATTATGTGTCTTGAAGCAGGACCCTGATTTGGCTGCACATGGCCCTACTGCTTGTTTGAGAATAATTTAGCTGTAGATGCACTTGGGGTTTTGTGGCTTTGGATACTGGTTTTGAATCTGAAATGAAATCTGAGAAGCCTTTCTCATTTCCTAAAGCAGAATCTGAATTATCCAAGCTGAGGGAACTCAGGTCTGTCCTCTCTCCACTCCAAAATCCAGTTAGGAGCCTGACTGGGCTTTCTGACTGCACCTTCTGGATCCGTAGCCAGGCATGCTCCTGCTGATCCAGTGCTGGGAGGTGATCCCTGAGCAGTCCTCGATCAAAATGCTCAAATTGTGGGGAAGTTGTGCCCTGGCCAAGCTTCCCTTGGAGCTGGCTCCCCTGGGTTACAGAGGGACTTCATTGCGTGCAGCCACCTTGGCAGCTATGTTCCATTTTCCCCACCAATTCCTGTGGAGAGAAGGGGTTCTTGCCTGCCCAGCACAGGGTGCAGTGTTCTCTGCCCTGATGCTACTGGATCAAACAGCCCTGCAAGGCAGGCATCAGGCTTCGTCCTTTCTCCTCGTTCTGACACACCTCAAAGGGAGAGGTTTCTGTTGCAGATCCCGGAAGGTTTTCTCTAGCAGGTGATTTCGTAGGGCCACCCTTTTCCAATATACTAAAAGGGACAAACCCTCACCCAGACCGTGTGACGTGTGTGTGCTCTGCACCCTGCTTGGGAAGCCTGTTCTCCAAGGCTGTGGCACTGGGCACTGGGACAGTCTGAAGGGTGCGATGCTCCCAGGGGCCCTGAGCCAAGCTGTGCCTTAAAGGGCTGGTCTCCGTGGCTGCTCTTGCAAGGTTTCTGCAGGCCCTGCACTGTCTACAGCACAATCCGATAGACCCTGGACTTGAGACCCTCCAGAACTGGGTGTTTCTCTTCACAGAGCTCTTCCCTGACAGTGTTTTGCAGCTGCCGTGTGGCCTTCAGCAGTGCGGAACCGAGCGAGACCATCTCTTTAAGGGCATTGACGATAAAGCTCGCAGCCTCTCCCTGGTTGGCTGAGCCTGAGCTGAACGCCGGGCTCTGTTTGATTAAATTCACTTCTTTCACAATCTCAGCCTGGAGTCTGGCTTCCCTTCCTCAGCAGCTGCTGCTGAGCGCTGAGAGCAGAGAAGCTGCAGCCTCCTGGCCCCAGCAGGCCTCTGCCAGGGATGTGCTGTCAGCACTGCTGCCATGCAGGCTGAACCACACCTGGAGTTCACTCTCCAAAGGACTAATCCTGCATGGCCTTAATCTTACCCAGTGTATGGGACTAACCATGACTGGATAAAAGGCTTCCAGTTAATTGTGGGGAAGGGAAAAAGAAAAAAGAGAAGCTTATCTCAGTGTTCTTGCATGCCTGTGGCTGACAAATGTGTTACAAGACATGCCTTGTGCTGGTTTTCCTCACATAAGGGGAAGCCTCTAACTGTTACTGACTGGGAAGAACAAGTAAATCCAAAGCTAGTAACTCCCTCCCCATGGGGCAGCTAAACTTGATGGAATCCTTGCTACATTGCAGAGCAAGGACATAAATTATCAAATCATTCTGCTCCTTTTCCACTGCTGCATGTGTGTATGTGTATGCAGACGTGTATGTATAGATATATCTATATCTATACCATACACAGACATACGAGCTCTCTCCCAGCCAGCTGCCTTTCCATTCAAGGGGCACAGCATACAGCTGCTGGGTACACGGAGGAGAGGTCTGGCACCTCTAGGAGTGAGTGAGCAGTGGGACATGGCTACATGCCAGGGATGCTCTGGAGAGGGGTGTTTGGAGTTTGCTCTATTTCCTTCCCAAGCTCCCGACATAGCTGTTGTGCGCCAGGATGAGCCATGAGTCTCATCTGATCCCAGACATCCGGTTAAAGACCCCAGTCCCAAGGTCGCTCACAGCTTTTTGGAGTCAAGGGCTGTGAGGACGTCCCAGCAGGCATCTCCTGGGCATCTGCTTCTCTTGCAATTCAGCCTAGGGAAGGAGCATCCAGGGATTTGTGTGTTCTGAGTGCTGGAGCATGTGTGTGCTGGAAGCCTGAAAGGGCCTGCTGGGGCGGGGACGTGCTGCTGCATGGAGCTGACCCTTTGTGTGCTCTGTCCCGCAGTGCTGGCGTGCGGCCGTCCCCAGGCCACCGCGGTGTACAAGGTGTCCGAGTACGCCAGGAGGTTCGGTGTCCCCGTGATCGCCGACGGAGGGATCCAGACAGTTGGGCACATCGCCAAGGCCCTGGCACTTGGGGCCTCCACAGGTGAGCACCATTGTAGGGAGTCTCCTAGGAAGTGTTTCCATATGGCATCATGCTCTGGGCATGAGGGTGTTTACTTGCAGGTGGCTGGGGACACTGGGGGTGCGGCCAGTGCTGTGCCCAGGGACCCTGAGGGGTTTTGCAGCCTCTGCCACGGCTGCTGACATGCTGTTCCTGGTGATCTCTTGTGCCAGTGATGATGGGCTCTCTCCTGGCTGCCACTACGGAGGCCCCAGGCGAGTACTTCTTCTCAGATGGCATCAGGCTGAAGAAATACCGCGGCATGGGCTCCCTAGATGCCATGGACAAGAACTTGGGCAGCCAGAACCGGTATTTCAGGTCAGAGATGGTGCTTTGGGGCAGCAGTTCCAGCTTTTGGGGCTTTTCTGCTTCACAAACATCCTTGATTTGTGCTCTCATGCAGTGAGACAGACAAAATCAAAGTGGCCCAGGGGGTATCTGGTGCAGTGCAAGACAAGGGCTCTATCCATAAGTTCATTCCATACCTGATTGCTGGGATCCAGCATTCCTGCCAAGATATTGGTGCCAAGAGCCTGACCCAAGTCCGGTGAGTGCTTCCCCACACCTGTGCTCTGCTTAGGTCACGGTGCTGCTGTCTGGAGTCCCTGGGCAGCTGTACCCAAGCTGTGGTGTGTTCTGGATGGTTTGACCTTGTTGTAGCCCTCTTCCCTCATCTCCGGTGGGCGCTGTGTCATGGATTTGCCAGCCCCAGGGATACAGGAGTGTAGTCTCTTGTGGTGTATTCAGCTAGCTGGGCATGAAATGTTGGGGTTACCTTACCCAGCCTGGCTCTTGGGGAGCACAGCAAAGACGATTCTGGCTGCAGCTGGAGGAACCAGTGACTCTCGTCCCGGCTGCTCCAGTTGAGCATGTGCCAGAGCACTGTCTGGCCTGGACGCTGCCTGGCTCGTGACAGGTGTCCCTCCCCCTCAGAGCCATGATGTACTCGGGAGAACTGAAGTTTGAGAAGCGGACAACGTCTGCCCAGGTGGAAGGAGGGGTGCACGGCCTCCACTCGTAAGTGTTTCTGGCAGGACCCATCTCCCCAGGGGGTATTGGGGATCAGGAACAGCCACCCTGTGCCTCAGCTGCAATGCCCTTGGCTTGGTGTGCCACTAGCTTTCTCTGGCACCGTGCAGCCAGGCTGAGCTGCAGCCTGTCGGGGTGCTGGGGCTGTTCCCCGCTGTGGGCTGACAGGAGCCATTCCTAGCTGTGCCTTTGTCCTTGCCCTGGGTGAAGTGGGTCAATAAAGGGGTTCCCTGGTGCTGCTCCCCTTGCAGGTACGAGAAGCGCCTCTTCTGAAGGTTCTGAAGGAGACCCGTCTCTGTCTGTCCTTGTGCCACTCAGCCCTGCGCTGCCCTGTGCGGGAGCTGCCCTTGCTGCAGAAGTGCCATTATTCTGGGCTGCCTGGAGCTCCCGTTGTCATTTGGCTGCTTTCTGACAACCTCTGGGGCCCACCTTCCACCCAGGAGCTGTGGACTGGAGCCTTGCACATGTTGGCCATGTTTTACAATAAAAGAGAAAAAGATGTGTAGTTGGCGTCAGCCCGGAGCCCCTCTTCCTTCTGTACCTCCGTTGCTCTCCTTCCTTGGCTCTGTCCTTTGCTTCCTGCACCTGCAGGAACAGCTGATGACCCTGGAAGGGACTGTGTGCATGGGAAGGGCAACAGGGAGGGGAGAGCCCTGAGACAGGGCAGAGTGGGTAATAGTGTGGATGCTTTAAAAATCCTTCTTGAGAGCAGAAAACAAGTGGCTGCTGGGCAGGAAAGCAAATAATTTTTTACAGGGCCATTAGCTCTTGCTGGGAGCTGCCAACCCCAACAGTGGCAGCAGCCAGGATGCTGCAGGACCACGTTCCTGGTCCAGGTGCTGCATTCTCCTTCCTTCCCCTAAACCTCTTGTAGTTCCCACACCTCTCCTCCCGGTGGCAGCACTCCCTTGGGCTGGTCACTGGATCACCCACCCAGGCTCCACCAATTGTTTGCCAGAAGGTGGGCAATGCACTTGGAAGGGCACAAGCTTACAAAGGAGCTGGTGTCTGCATTTCCGCAGGTCTGAGCAGTGCAAACCTCCCTGGCTTGGCAGGTTACCTGTGCTTGCAAAGGCAGGGCACAGAAATATTTTACACCCCTATCAGTGTCACTGATAGAGTCACTCCTGCCAAAGAGAGTGTGTTTATCATCAGTGGTTTGGGGATGTCAAGTTGGATTTACACAGTAAAACCAGAGCCTAGAACTACACCGTTGTGGTGTGTCACACACTTATAAACACTCGTTAAGCAAAGGTAAAACTTGATAAGCAAAGTTACCCTGTGCCTGACGCAGGGCTGGGGCCTGCAGCTGCATCCCCTGGCTTTGCCCTGCCGAGGTGGCGGGAGTTTGGGGCATGAGGCTTCTATTAGGCACACGTACTCCCTTCCCCTGGGGTGACATCCCCACCCATGAACCAGAGCAAGGTGGAGGGACAGGACAGGGACCCTCTCTGTGTCCCCTGCTGGTGCTGAGCCTCCAAGAAGGGGGTAGAGTACCCCTGGACTGACTGCAACCTGAGGCTGCACAAGGGACATGGGCACTGTGGGTGGTACAGAGCCCCACAGGAGAGCCCCAGCCAGGCCAGCACCAGCTGGGACACACCAGTTGCTGGTGCTGGCTGTGCTCAGGATGCTGTTGGCACGTGGCACCCCTGCCACCACACACACTGCCTAGCGCCTGGGGTGAGCACATGCCCTGTCAGCGTGTTACGGTCTCAGTGTGCTGTGCATTAACCACCACACAATTTCTTGTACTTTCCATTTACATGTATTTCCTCGTGGAGCCCCAGATGTACCTGGGGGGGTGCAGCTCACCCCTCCAGTTTCCACCCTGCCTCGGGGTGAGGCTTCTTGCTGCCAAGGTGTGGGGCATGACCTCAGTGGGGCTGTGGGAGTGATGCTGCCAGCAAAGCCCTGTGCTGAGCCCCAGAGCCCCCAGCCTGGACTGAACAGGGAGGCTGAGAAGCTGGGGACTGCAGGGCAGAGCCAAGCCCACATATCTCACAGCCCTCCTGTGCACAGAGCCGTTACCCAGTCAGCAACTCCACAGTTCAGTGCAGTGCTTCCCCATTGGAAGCAGTGACCCGTGGGGGCTTCAGGCAGGCAGGGGAAGAACCGCTCAGCCCATGGCCTTGGCAGGCAGTGTGTACATTCCGTAAGTGCCCCGTGGAGGGATAAGCCCAGCAGCCACCATGCGCCTTTCATTCATTAGGAAGTTGAAGGTTGCACATGCGTTTGCCTGTGAATAGAAAAGGGAGTGAATGAAGCTCCAGCCCTCGAGAAGGAGACAGCCCTTCCCCACATGGTACATGACCTCCTCTGTTACGCCCGTCCCTGGGCAGACAGAGCCCTAGGAGGGTCTTCCGATGGCCACCGCCCTCCCTTTCAATGGGGTGCTGCCTGTGCTCCCCCCTCCTTACCGTGTCCTGCACCTCCACTGCGATCCCGCACTCCCGCATCTGCTTCACCGTGGCGGGGTGGAGCCGCTCCACCCTGTCCCCCGTGCCCAGCACCAGGATCTCTGCAACCAGGACACGGCAAGGGTGGGCAGAGCGGCACTCGGGCTGCCTCTGCCCAGACCGGCCCTCCCTGCAGGGACCAACAGCTCCCTCTCAGCCGTCCTGACAGGAGCCCGAACGGGGGACAGCCAGCACCCCTCCTGCCCCACGTACCTATCTGGGGCTCCAGCAGTCGGAACAGCGACAGGCTCTCGTGCGTGATGTCCCGGTGGGAGCCAACCTGCGGGGACACGGCGGGCGTTGAGAGGAGCTACCCGCGGTGCGCGCTGGAGACCGGCCGCTCCCGCTCCCCGCCGGGCACTCACGTTCCACTGGAGGATGCTGCGGGGCAGGACGGCGCAGGGCCCCACCACCAGGTCTCCGCTGATGGTGAAGCCGCGGGTGCTGTAGCCCTCAATGAACATGATGTTCGGGGACTCCGGCTCCAGCACCATCACCCGCGTCCGCTGGTACATCTCGTCGTCCGCCGGCGTAAGCCGGTGACCCCGGCACGGCGCCCTGCGGGGACAAGGAGCAGCTGGGACACGTGGGGCCCAGGGACACCCCCCCGGAGATGCCTCGGTACCCTACATGCACCACAGGGCAGCCCGGTGGTGTCCGGTGCCGGTACCTGCCCGCCGCCCGCCCCACGGCCGGCCCGAGCCGCCGCAGCACCGCCACCGCCGCCATGGCCGCGACACCGCCGGAACCGCCGAGCGGCCCCGCCCCCGCCGTTACCGCCCCCCGGCGGCCGGGGCCGGGACAGCGCCACCGGGGGAGCAGGGTCGGACTGGGGCTCCCGGAGTCCCCTCGGGGTCCCCCCGCCCGCGGGGCCTTAGGGGCGGGAGGGCAGCGACACTCACACACCCGCCGCCCCCCGGTCCGGGCCCGCCCCGACCTGCAGCGCCCGGGTGGGAGCCGGAGCGAAACCGAAAGCGGCGGCGGCGGGGTGGGAGCGGCATGGCGGGAGCGGGGCGCGGGGGGTCCCGCCGGAGCCGCCCCGACCCCGCCGCCGGGAGGGGCTGCGGACCGGCCCGGGCTGCTGCGCCGAAGGCTGCGGGGCCGGAGGTGAGAGGGGAGCGGGCGGCTCCCCAGGTGGGAGGGAGCGGGACCAGGGCTCGGCTGCGCTCCCGGCCCGGCCCCGCCGGTGCCCCGGGACTGCCCCGGGCTCGGCACGGCTCCCCGGTCCCTCTGTGTGTCCCGCTGTGGGCCCCACTGTGGGCGGCTGCTGCCACTCGGGGCTGAAGCCCTGGAGCCGCCGCGGGGAACTCCCGGTGCTGCCCTCCCTGTCCTCCTGCCACGCTCGGTGGGGCCAGTGGCACTGGGGGCTCAGGGGTGCCCTGAGGCAGGGGACTCACATTCTTCTCCTGTGTCACCCGGGGCCAGCCGGAGCCTGACACTGCGGGCGTCACCGGGAAGATCCCCGGTAGTGGCGGCGGGGCATTTCCCGCCACCGTGCCGTGCCGTGCTGGAAGCGTCAGGAATTCCCGTAGCCGGCACCCTCGGCCAGCGCAGGGTCCCAAGGACCCTCGGGCGACACCGCGTGAGCTCCGCGTGGGGCCGGTGGGATTCCCCAGGCGGTTTCACTTCCCCCCACGGCGATGCCGAGGGTTCCTCGCCGGGGCCGGGGACTGAGGGCGCTGGCAGCGGCGGGGCCGGACCGGGCCGTGCCGCCGCTGGGCGCAGGTGCTGGGGCAGGTGCTCTCCCTCGGGGACGGCTCGTGTTTCCGTCGGGGGCTGCTGGGCTGGCACCAGTTGCTCCAGCCCCACCGGGGCTTTGTTTGGAGTCGTTTCCTTTTGGCTCGGCTGTGCCGCCCTCCCCTTGGCACCCGGCCCGCTGCGCGGGGGGAGCCGGCAGCACAACCCCGGTCTCTGCCGGCACCCCCGGCTACAACGGCCCGGCGGCGGCTCCCACGCATCTCCTCCCCCCCGTTCCCGCCGGTAAGTCGCCCTCTCCCCCCCTGGCCCACCGAGTGCCCCAGGGTCGGGGTGGCATGGTCGTGGTGCCCGTGCCCATCCCTCTGCGGCGCCAGCGCGGGCAACGGAATCCCAAAAGCAGCTGTCCCCGCTGTGCCCAGCTGCCCTGGGGTTTCGTTACCCGCGCTCCCGCTCCCGCCTCGCCCCACATGGCCCCCATCCCTGCCTGCTGCCCTGTGCTAGGCAAGAGCCCCGTGTCCCACTCCAACCGCTCCTGGGGCTGGGGCAGGGACTGGGGCCACCCCGGGAGAAGGGAGGTATGGGGATGGGGGATCACTGGTGCCCAGACTTGTGGCGCATCCCCTGCACCAGGCTGGGGAGTCTCCTGTGTCCTGTGCCCCCAACAGCTAAATATAGCAGCTGGTTTCCTGCGAGAGCTGCTTGGTGGATGTGGTCACCTGCGTCGGGGCGCTGCAGGCTGTGCACTGCTGCCAAGCTTCCTGCCCATGCCGGCTCTCCCTGGCCCTCCGTGGCACCCCAGTGTCAGCAGGGGTGGGCAGGATCCAACCCCTGGAGAGAGACAGCTTTGGAATGACACGATCACTCCCGCTGAGCAGGCAGCCAGAGAGCCATCGGGGATGTCGTGTCTGTCCAAAGCTCTTTCAGCACCTCTGAGAGCCCTCCCCAGGCCGCAGCGCTGCTAGGGCCCACGTGGGCAGCCTGCAGGGACGCTCTGAGGTTGGGGACAGATCCAGCCTGGACCCACCCTGAGTGGTGACACAAGGTCTGGCATGTCCCCCTGGCCGGGCAAGGGTCCTGGGCAGCTCCTGCCCTGCGGACAGTCAGCAGTTGGTCTGGTGTGAGCAGCGATTCTCAGATCACCTCTTGGCTGTGGGTAGTGCAGGGAGCACCCCACCATGGCACGGCTGGGGGACATGTCCCCACTCCTGCCCTGGGGTTGCAGATTCTCACTGGCTGTGGGCTGCAGCCCTGGGGCTCCAGAGGTGCCTGAGGAGCCCCAAAACGAGTTGCTGTGTTCCTGGCAGAGCCCACGCAGCAGGATCTGCCCTCGCCCTGCTCCCCCTGCTTTCCCCCATGCACCCAAGCCCTGGAGGAACCGGTTTGGGCCCTGTGGGCTGAGTTCCCCCCCGCTCCGGCCTTGCGGGGAAGGCAGGAAGGGCAGGGCAGGGAGGGAGGTCCCCAGCTCCTCGGGATGTGTGCTGTGGTGGGGCTCAGTGCTTCCTGAATTCCTGCTCCCCACCAACCAAGCTTGGTGCAACAGAGGTGGGGGTGTGCTGGGCCCTTGCCTTGCCCCCAGTTCAGCAGCCCCAGCGTGCTTTCAGGGAGCTGGGCAGCAGCGTGAGCCCTCTGTCAGCTCTGTGCTTGAAACCACTGCTGTGGAGCAGCTCAGCTCTGCAGATGTAATCAAGACCATGATGGCGTGATCTAATCGCTTCTACCTCCTTCCTCCTGGGGCTGATAAGCGGGACACTGCTCATGTGCTCGGTGGCAGAGCAGCTTGCTGGAGCAGGCTTGGAGGGCACCACAGGGCATGCACCTACAGCCTCTCATTGCGCCGTGCTACGCAGAGCCCACGGCAGGGACACACGAGTGCTGGTGGTGCTCCTCAGACATCGTGTCACAGCCCAGACAAGCCCTGGGGCTCGTGGTCACCAGGCTGGACTGGCCAGCCGGGGTCTGCCAGTGACACCATGCCCACGGGCAGGGCCTGCCTCACACCTTCCAGCCCATCCAAATCCCGTTGCCTGCCACTGTGCAGGCTGCTGCACTGTTCCCAGGGCCCCTCGTTGTCCTCAGTAGCCCAGTTACAGCTGGGGCTGTGCTGCTGGGCTGGGCTGTGCCAGTGGCTGGTCCCTGCCCCGGGCAGCCCATTCCTGCCCGGACCTGTCTGACCACGGCACGGCCTCTGGCTCCTGCTCCCTCTTGGTTCCTGAGGGTTTCAGTTCTCTGCTCCCCAGTGTTGGAGACCGGGGGCTGCTCTAGCCTGGAGAGGAGGGGACACCACTCACTCCTCTGCACCTCAGGGTAACACCATGGTCCCCCTGGGGTGAGGCTGGGCAGGGCTGAGACCTCCAGGCCATTCGGGTGCCTGGGTGCAGCCCCCTCCATGGCTCTGGCCTGACACTCCCATCATGGCGCGTCCCGCTGCCCGCCACACCCACCATGGCGGCCTCGCGCTCGTTCACCCAAGATGGCCGCCCTGCCCGTCCAACGCGCCCGCGACCAAGATGGGTGCCCAGGAGCGCCGCGTGCCGCGCCCAACATGGGCGGCCGCCTGCGGGAGCCGGGAGGGCGGGGTGGTGATGCCATTTCCGGTCGCACTAGCGGAAGCGGGGGCCGGGGTCCCATGGAGGTTGGTGAGGGCCGGCCGGGGGTGGCGGCGACGCTGCGGGCGCTGAACGGGGCGCTGGGGCGGCCCGTCACGCTGTGGGTGAAGGAGAGCGGCGCCCGCAACCTCCGTCATCGGGACTTCCTGGCGCCACGAGCCGCTCTGAGCGCCGCCTTTCCCGGCGGACAGGTAGGCT
The DNA here is from genome assembly GCA_013400975.1 of Atrichornis clamosus. Lineage (NCBI taxonomy): Eukaryota > Metazoa > Chordata > Aves > Passeriformes > Menuridae > Atrichornis > Atrichornis clamosus. The sequence continues at coordinate 7,521 of WBMZ01018154.1, read as the reverse complement.
GCGGCGACGCGGGCAGGCCTCGGTCGGGAGCGGGGATTTGCAGGGGCGGGGGCTGCCCCGTGTTCTTGCAGTCCGAACCGAACTTCGCCCTTCGCCCGTAGGTGCCCGCCGAGGCCGTGTCGGCGGTGCCGTCGCTGCGGGGCCCAGCGGTGCTGCCGTTGCGGGTTTGCCGGCAGACTCCGGCGGGGCTGGCGGTACAGGTACGGCGCCCTGAGGCCTTCCAGCGCCTACTGGGGTCCCTGCCCGGCCCGGACCCCACCGCGGCGGCGGCGCGAATGGGCTGCGTGGTGCTGCACTGCCCGGCCCTGCTCGGCCCCGCTGCCCTGCGGCCCCGCCACCTCCGGCCCGTCCTGCTGGCCGACCACCTGGCCCAGCTGCTGCGCGCCCAGGGGTGAGTGCCTCGGTCCCATCCTGCTCCTGGCCCGGCACCCCAGTGTCCGCCGCAGCCAGAGTCTGCCTCGCTCTCTCTCGCAGGGTCGGCGTCCGTCTGGTCCCTGCCCTCACGGAGGAGAGGAACTGGGAGGTCCTGCGACAGCTCCGCATCGACTGGCCCTCCGGCTCCGGTGGCTCGTCCTTCCCTGATGCTGTCTCGGCCTTGAAGGCAGCGCTGGGCCGGTGCCCGTGCGCCGCAGCCTGTGAGCAGGGGCCGGGCACAGACGAGGGTGTAATTTGTAAAGTGCACCTGAAGAGCTTCGTGGAGCAGGAGGGCTTGGTGGGCTACGACCCCAATCTAGATGTGCTTCTTGGTGAGCCTCACATATACAGCAGTTCACATGTGGCAGTGGGGGATGAACGGGTGCAAAAAGGCCTGTTTCCATTTTCTTTCAGCTATTTATTAATTAAAATGGGGGGGGGCAGGTTGAACTCAAATTGTTGTCCCCTCTTACTTGCCTTCAGTCTGATTTGAGCCTGGGGCAGACCCACTGGTGTGGGATGGTGGGGAGTGGAGAACTCCATGTGCCACTGTGTGTCCATCCTTCTTTCAGTGACGGAGGGGATGCTGCAGTCCCTGGCTGAGCTGCAGGAAGCTGTTTTGCAGTGCTCAGTGAGTGACTCCACAGCACTGCCCACCTCTTGTGTCCCAAATATCCTTCCCTTCTGCCAGGCAGTAGGATTGAACTCCCTGTTGTGCTCTGCTGCAGGCTGAAGGCCAGGGCAGTTGCTGCAGCATCGTGCACGTGGTTAACTGTGAGGAGGAATTCCAGCAGCAGCAGCTGGATCTGCTCTGGAGGATTTTGGATCCGGGAGCCCACACGGGTTTGCAGGTGAGCAACCTCTGACCCTCCTCACTGTGGCCCCCAGCATCCTTGGCTCAGGATTAGGTTTAGAACAGGGCTGGATTTCATCTGGTTCCCAGCCCCAGCCTCTCCTCTGTCTTTCAGAAACACCTTGTCTGTGGGCCAGTAAAGGTGACCAACCCCTCATCGCCCATTGGGGCAGACCAGTACTTCCAGTAAGTTGGTGTGCAAGGCACCTGCTGCTCTCTCTCTTGCCAAGGCTCCTGTGGGCCAGCTCAGCTGTGTTTGTGTTTCTCCCAGGTTCCGAAAGAGCCAGATGTATGAAGCCTCTGTGATGAAATATGGGGAGCTTGCACAAGGTGAGGGTTTGCTCTGGGGCTCCATGCATGGATGCTGCTCCATCCCATCTCTACTGCTCCCACAAGTCTCCCCCCCGTCACCTGAATCCACAGCCACTGGGCACTGTCCCCTGCAGGATACACCTTCTCCCTTCCTGGATGGAGCCAGGTGCTGACCTAGCTTTGGGAAGGCATTTAAACACACAAGGCACTGGCACAGAGCAACTGCTGTCGATAGGAGTCAGGGCTGGGGAAGTGTGGTGTGGTGTCCAGCTACCACTGGAGCACCTGGCCCTGACAGGGGTGTCCTGCCTGGGTGCTGGGGGTGTCAGTACATGGAAATGGCATAACCTGTGCATGATGGCACCTGCATTCTCCACAGATGAGACCTGGATGGAGGTGATTGATACCCTAACAGTGGCTGCCATCAGGTTTGAGATGCTGAGCACTGCCCACCGTAGTCAGGTAGGACAGCAGCTTGCATGGAGCCAGGGCTGGCAGGCTGTGGGAATAGCAGAGTGGATCTGTGCTGAGCAGCCTGGACTGTGACTTCTCCCTGCCCTCAGATCACCCTGGACTTGGAGAACAACAGCATCTCCACAAAGGGAACCAAGAGTGGTGCCTTCGTGATGTACAACTGCGCCCGGCTGGCCACACTCTTTGACACCTTCCAGCAGGCTGTGGAGCAAGGTGAGCACCAGCCCCACCACCCTCCTCTGACAGCTGCTTCTGGAGCCGCAGGGGCTTCTTTGGGCACAACAGTCTCCCTGCTTTCCAGGCACATACCCACCTCTGCCACCAGTGTCTGAACTGAACTTCGCCTGCCTCCGAGAAGAGGTGAGTGCTGAGAGGGGGAGTGGGGGGATCTGCACATCCTCAGCTCTGGTGATGGATGCTACTGGCCCAGGAGGATCTGACACTGAGACACATAATCCCACAGGGTGAATGGCTCCTGCTCTTCAACTATCTCCTGCCCTTCCCTGAAGTCCTGCAGCAGGCAGCACAGTTGTCCACACCCTCCAAGGGGATCCGGATCACAGTGAACACGGAGACAGTAAGTGCCACGTGCCATAGCACCCATGGGTGCTGCTCCAACAGTCCCAACCCAAGGCAAAGCTCCATGCCAGCAGGTGCTGCCCACCAGTGAGCAATAGAGGGCTGCTGCTGAGGGAAGAAACTGCAATGTCCCTGGGGCTGTTCCTGATGTGCTTGGGGTGGGTAAGGGCCCACGACCAGCCAGAATTCACTGTGCCATGAGAATGTCTCTGCCTTGCAGGTGTGCAAGTTCCTGATCCAGCTCAGCATGGATTTCAGCTCCTACTACAACCGAGTGCACATCCTGGGGGTGAGTTGGGTGTCCCAGACTGCAGCCTTGTGCCCCTGCAGTCTTTTGGGGCTGCACTGCACTTGGTGGGCAGCCAGTGGGGAATGGGCTCTGGGGTGTGGTGTACTCCTGCCTCACCTCTCAAGGGTGCAGAGGCAGCAGTGCCTCTAGGGACAGCCTGTTGAGGGGCAGTTTGTCCACCAGCCCCAAATTGCCGCCTTTCTCCCTGCAGGAGCCGTTCCCTCACCTCTTTGACCAGATGTTTGCCCGCCTCCAGCTGCTGGGAGCAGTGAGGGATGTGTTCCACAGCGCACTGGCAACTCTGCACCTCCCTCCTCTCAGCCAGATCTGAGCCACACCTGAAGAGCTGTGCCATGGTGTGACAGTCACCTGCACATCACACTGAGGGGGAGGACAGGGCATGTTCTCCTTGCAGGGCAAGTGGCTGCCCCGGTGCCAGGTGGGGCACAACTCAGCCCCAGGCAGGTGCTTCCCCTCCCATGGTGTTTGGGGCTTGGTCAGTGCTCCCTGCAGCTGCGTCCAGTGTGGGACATGGGTGCTCCTCCACGTCCACACCAGCAGAAGGGAAAAGGGCTCCTCTGGCACCCCACAGGCTGGGCTGGGAGTATGAGGGAGGTGGCACGGGGATCAGTCACTACAAATTTAGGCACCAAATTCCCTTCCCTCAAAACTTTATTGAAGGTTGCTCCATGCTGGCAGGGAGCTCCTGAGGGTCCAGGTTCCCCTTGGGCCCTGAGCCAGGCCCCAGTACTGAGGTCCAATACACTTGTTGCTGGAAAAATGCTCTGTGTGTCTGACCTCAGAGTTGTTTTTCCTTCCCTCCCTCTGCCTGTCCTGGATCCTGCTGCTGTGAACAACACACTTGGCCTGAGCAGCGGGGCTTGTGTGGACAGCCACCCCTCCCACCCCTGGGTGCTGCTGTGGAGGATCAGTGTCCCTGCGCAGTTCAGCACCACCCTCAGCACTGCAGAGGAAGGACTGTCACACAGGGCACAAGAGGCTGTAGCTCACCATGTGTCACACCAGTACCTGACCCTTCCTGGCCTCCTGCTACTCTCAAGCTCCTAGAGCTGGGCAGGGTCCTCAGTGCCCTCCTGAGCAAGGTTCCTGTCTTGAGACCAGGACTGGAAAGCCAAGACCATGGGTCCTTCATACCTGGGGGAGAAGGAGCTTCTCCTGGGCAGGGCAGGGCTGACAACCCCACTTTATTGCCTGGGGAGCCACAGGCTTGTCCAGGAGTGGTTACATCTACCTTCTCCCCTGAGCCCACCAGCCTTGAGCACCTCAGACATGGCTGTGCTGGCCGTGAAGGAGCCATGTGCTACCCTAGGATGGGACACATCAGTGTGCAGGCTGGGGGCAAGGACTGCAGTGATGGGCAGACCCCGAGTGCAGGGTACCCTCCATGTAGGGAGGGACCAGGATGTGGTGCACACATACCCTATTACTAGGGAGCCTCCTGTGGAAGGCATTCAGAGGGGGCTGTGCCACACAGCATCTCCAACCCCTGCCCACAGAGCACACAGTAGTACCGCAGCTCCCCTCCAGCCTCCATCACCTCCCAGCAGTCCAGCTCAGCCAGGTCAGGCACATGGAAGAAGGTGGTGCTGAGAGGGACCAGCCTGCCCAGGCCCCAGTGCCACAGTGTCAGGCGCTGGTCCACGGAGGCAGAGAGCAGCAGGTCTGGCCGCAGCACCCGAATCCCCGTCACATGGGCAGCGTGGGCACAGGGCCTGGACACCCGTTCCAGGACCTGCAGGCAGGTCCCTGCTGCAGCCTCACCCTTGCCCAGGGCCACCTCCAGCAGGCAGACGTGGATGGAGCCATCATCGCTGCCGCTGGCCACAAGGTACTGTCCCTCCGGTGTCTCACGGATGTGGAGGCTGTTCACGCCACAGCTGTGGGCCATGATGGTGACCAGCGGGGTGTCCAGGGCTGGGAAAACAGGCTCGGTCAGGAGAGCAGCGCTCACCTTGGTCAGAGGGAGCAGAGGAGCTGCTGCTGCTGCTGGCACCCACCCAGGGGCTGCATCTCTCCATCTGCTCGGCGCAGGGCATCTGCTGCATCTGCGATGGGGCCACTGATGTCCCAGAAGGCAACGCTGCCATCGGTGGCTGCACTGCACAGGAGGTGCCTCCTAGAAGGGAGGTGTAGGGGGAGCCTCTGGCCACAGCCCTGAGGGTCCCCACTGAGATTGCAGAAGTGGCAGAACAGCCCCATGGACTGACTTCTCCCTTCCCTGCCCCTGCTGAGCTGCCATCCCAGAGAGGACAAGCAATTCTCCCCAGAGCCCTTTGGCTGCAGCCCAGCATTCGGGCAGGGCTCACCTTTCCCCTCCTGCCTCCATGTGCAGAAACGCCTCCACCTTTAGCACACAGCGCTTGTGGTGAAATGACTCCGCCACCAGCACCAGCTTCTGAGCAGCCTCCAGCAGCCCAAAGACCCTGTGATGGAGCAGAGGGCAGTTGGGTGTGGGACAACAGGAGCTCCCGGCACCACTGCCCGATTTCCCACCATGTACTGTCCTAGACCCAGCTCAGACCAAGCCACATCTGTGGCAGCAGCCTCCTGTGTGGAGCCTGCTCTGCTCCCATCACCAGCTCCATTCTCCCTGTTGGGCCCCATGACAGCTCCTCACCGGACCGATCCATCGCTGCAGGCAGCCGCCAGGAACTTCCAGGGTGTTGGCAGCTGCTTGGTGCTGGTCCCAGGCACAAATGAGAGGGACATGTACCTGCAGCAAAGACAGGATGCTCACCAACACCTCTGTGGCCCCAGGGAGGTGTGTGGCCCAGGAGAGCAGCCCTGAGTCTTTCCCTAACCCCAAAAGCCCCTCAATGCCCACAGGGCATAGGAATGCACACATGAAGCCACCGCAGCCCTGTCTGCCTCAGCTGAGCCTGTAGCTGCACAGAGCAGGTATTCCACTGGAGGCCAGTGCAGTTCCCAGCACCCTCCCAGACCATGGTCACTACTATAACCCTGCCTTCGGCAGTCCCTGAGCATCACCTTGTCTCTGGGTCCATCTTGACGAGCTTGTGCCTGTTCTTCTTCCGCTCCCAGTGCTCATCCAGACGGTGGGAGGCCACATGGATAACCTGGCAGGCCATGGCACTCTCAGACGCGGGGTCCCTTGCACACAGCAGCCGGTAGCACTCCATCTGTGCCCGGCCACCCGCAGAGAAGAGCAGGGCGGATAAGCCCTCGTCACCAAAGCCCTCATCACCAGGTCCCATGGCCAGTGCCAACGTCCTCACACTGGAAATGTGGTCACTGAGGCGGGCGAGGGGCACGGCTGCCCGAGACCGCTCACTGAGCACCAGGATGCAGGCCGTGGTGTCCTCGCTGCCGGTGATGAACACGTTAAGGGCACCGTGGCCAGGCACCTCCATGGCCCCCAGGTGCCGCACACAGGTAATCTCCCGCCCATGTAGGGATGCAAGCAACACCTGCTGCTCGCAGGGCTCAGCCTCGCGGCGGTACAGCATCACATCCCCAGACTTGATAAAGGTGAAAACCTCAGCTGAGGGGCTGTTGCAGTAGCTCCAGGAGCGGTGCCCGCCCCCACAGGGGATGCAGAGAAGGTTCTCACTGGTCCTGCTGCTCCACACCACGAAGTTGTCAGCATGAAAGCCCAGCACAAGCAGGTCCCCATCTGGGGTGAAGCGCAGCTCCTCAATCCACTGCAGCCCTTTGCAGGGCCTGTTCTTCTGCAGGACCTCCAGCTGCTGGTCCCGCAGGCGGAGCTGGCGGTAGACGCCATCCCGGCCAGTGCTGTAAATGTAATCCCTGTGGACGGTCACTGAGGTAACCCCTGTCTTCCCGTGGAGCCCGAACAGCCCCGACAGTGGAGACTCAAGAGGAAGAGCCCCATTGTGCGACAAGCAAGAGGGTTCCAGCTCGCTGCTGGAGTCCTCGCCGACCAGATCAGTGCCACCACTGGCAATGCCAGTGCTTTCTGCAGCCCACCCCGAGGAGCTGCTGCAAGGGAAGAGGAGGAGGGAGCCCCGGCGGTCCCCGCAAACCAGGAGCCCTCCCTGGGGCAGGAAGGAGGCGCAGGTGTGCCAGCGCTGCTTGCAGGGGGGCAGCAGGTACCGACCCATGAGTCGTACCCAGGGTGCCTGCCCGGGGCGGTGGGCGACATCCAGCCAGAGCATCTCCCCGTCGGGCCCGGAGGCCAGAAGGGCTGCAGCGGTGGCGGGGGGGAGCCCGGGACGGGGTGCCCAGCTCAGCTCGCGCACGGTCCCCTCGAACAGCCTGAGCGCGGTGGCGGCCCCGGGGCGGCTCAGGGCGAAAAGGAGGAGGCGACCGTCGCCGCCGGCCAGGGCGCAGAGCGCCTCGTCCCCGCCGGGCAACGGGGCGGCCGCCAACACGGCGCGGGGTCCGGCGGCGGCGACGGACAGCACCGGTGCCCAGCGCCCCTGAGCTACCTCGTACACTGCCAGCCCGCCCGCCTCGCCCAGCGCCAGTACCCGCCGCGGCCCCGCCAACACCACGGCCCGCGGACGCTCCGGGGTCCCCAGCACCGCCACCGCCGGGGCCACCTCTGGGGCCGCTCTCCGGGGCCGCCAGAGCCGGACGCCGCCGTCGTCGCCACCCG
>WBMZ01018153.1:0-40130 GCA_013400975.1 Atrichornis clamosus | reverse complement strand
AAAAAAAAAACCCAGGAGCAGGAGGTGATTGAGACTAAGTCCATTTTTCCTAGATTTCTAAAAGCTTTTAGTAATCACTGTAATTAGAGCATCCAGAACTGTTCTTCATAGGGCTTTCAAGAGCTTTGTTTTTCTAAGATGTATTCTCTGAAATTGTCATAAAGGATTGGACTTGGTGACAATCCCATATCATGAAGAATATTTTCCGTGCAATTCTCTCAAGGGGTTTAGTCTACTAAATACAGAATAAGTGAACCATTTTGGCTGAAGTAAAAATCCAGTCCTCATCCTGAAGGAAAGAGAATGGTTATCCTTCCGTCACTCAAACAGTCACACATCCAAATGCCAAAGTGACGTCTGCTTTATACCATGTAGCAGATCACACCAGATATTGAAAGCCTTATTTATTTCTTACTTTTAAGAATAGACCTTTTAATCCATTCTCCTGAGCTGGTGATTGTATACGTGTTTGATCATTCTACCTGTTTATCTTAAACCTTTGCAGGGCTCCTATTACTTGCTCTGTCTCTATTGTATTCCAATACGATTTCAGCCCCAGTAACATTTCCTCTATCTAAAACTGATTTTTTTTTTTTAATTGAGATCACTCTAAATAGAAGCAAGACATAATACTTGCATCTGCTTGTATTTTCATAGTGTTCAGGGCTTTCTGGAGATCTGGGTGTTACATTTATAACTTTGCTGTGAAAAGCTCTACCCTTGTCCATATTGTCATAAATTTTTAGTGATCAAGATGAGATTTTTCTCAAGAATTTAGCATATGGGATGTAGAGCTATCTTGAAAAATCAGGATGATTTTTTGTGAAAAACTGCAAGGGAAGCTTCTGGCTGATGACTTCTTCTGAAAATCTCACCCTACGTGTCTGAAAATATCAGAGGAACTAGTGAAGGTTCTGCATACAGTTACTGTTTCATTTTTTTAGGTTCTTATGTGAAGAATAAGAATCTTAATTATTATAATCTTTTTGTTAACTCCTGTCAGCTTCCCTAGTAATCATGAGTAATGTTTGCTGTAATTTTAAGTCAGGTAAATTACTTTTGTCCATCTGAAAACCGTAATCAAATTTACGTATTTCATTCTTGCCAGGGGCATATGTTACTTCATTTGAATTCTCATTTGAAAAGTTTATACCAGAATACTAAAGCATTAGAAAGGCTTACTGCTAGGCATATATTCTAGTGCTTCAATCTGGTCAGGATAAAAATACTTGTTATTGCTGAATTTGTGGGAATGTACTGCAGTGGGGATGGGACTGCTAGGACTCCTGAAAACAAGATGGAAGTGGGCTATGAGATTGTAATGAACAGATTTGAAGAGACGTAGGTAAGCAAAGCAAGAAGTACTGAGATACATCTGTGTATAAAAGCTTGTACAGAACTTAGCTAGGACTTCAGGAGATCCTGACAGTTGGCTGTGCTGCTTGAAAGAGTAAAACACAGGTAAAATCATGTTGCAACTGTTCTTACATAGAGCAGTGAGGACATCCAGTGGCTCCCTATGCAGGCGTTGCCTAAATGGGTATCATCATTGGGGTTTGTTTCCTTTATTGTCTGATGTATTCTTTGGAGGTTTTGTGGTGGGTGTTTTTTAAATCTTGTGTTTTAATTAATGACTTTATGATACTTTTTCCTTACTAGATTGCTAAGGATGCAAAGGAATGTGTACAAGAGTGTGTAAGTGAATTCATCAGCTTTATAACATCAGAAGCAAGTGAGAGGTGTCACCAAGAGAAAAGAAAGACCATCAATGGAGAGGATATTCTCTTTGCCATGTCTACCTTGGGGTTTGATAGCTATGTTGAACCTTTGAAGTTATACCTCCAAAAATTCAGAGAGGTTGGTATATACTTGGGTATTCCTCATTTATTTAACCTGGTTGTGTTTATCCTTAGCTCTCTGTTGTAATTGTATAATTTGCACAGTATCTCACAGCTATTGGTCAGGGAGTAATGTAATGTTTAAAAGCATTCCAGAGGATGTCAAGAGAAAAAGGAGGAAGTAAGCATTTTGATTAGACTTGCTGATTCAGAGTAGTTAAAGCTTTCAGCTGAATAAATTCTCTAATATATTGGTGGTAGTAAATTGCTCTGTTCTTTAAAGGTGCCTTTTAAGAATGTTTAATTTGATCTTTGGGTTCAGTCAATAAAACTGTACTGACTGCATCCTCTGAGGAACTGGCCTAATGCCTATTGTTTGACTGGACTTCAGATCTGCAGAACAAAAAACTGTTTTTCTCATGTTGGAGTAATGATTCACATGGAAAACTATCTGCTTCAATGTTTATTGGTTTTTTTAGCCTGTCCCTCAGTTTGCTTTTGATGAATAGCACATGCTAGGTATGTAACCAAGCAGTTTAATTTATCCCTTCTCTAACAGAAAGTGACTTTTTTACTTTCAGCAATTTAGAATTTTTGAAAAAGGAAGTTTGCTGCTGCTTGGGTTTTTTGTTCTGGTCTGCCTCCCCCTGTCTAAATTGGCAGTGCAGTAGATAAGGACGCTCTTCAGAGTTCTTTGTTTTGCAAACCTAAGGTTTTTTTAATTAATGGGGTCAGACTCACTAATGATATTTGTTTTGCTGACAGCACTTAAAGCTTCCCCTTCCCAGAAGGTCATTTGCTTGATAACTGAGTAACAGGAGGTGTAATACAAAGCTGAAGTACTGCTGTGTGCTGTCTTTTTCCAGTTCTGTGTAGCAGTTGCACATGCTGTGATAGTGCTGTATGTGCTTTTATTAAAAATGCAAGGGTTGCCTCACTAGTTCCAGTACTCCTGAGTAAGTCTGAAGTGGGTCTCTGCTACTCTCATTCTTAATTGACCATTTTTGCAGATTGTATTTGCTGTGGTAGCAGAGTAGTTGGATTGGGTTTTAATTGCATGGATGGATTGGATAGCTTTGCTCATCAGTTTTAAATCTCCATTCCAACAAGAGTATCTTCAGGGTGAAATGTTTCTGTTTTGTAACTGAGTATTTTGTCTGCAGCAACCAGTTGCAGAGAATCCTTGTTTTATGCCCATATTATTTTTCTAGATGTCATGTAATAGGATAGAGCATCAAACTTCGTGCTTGTAAAACTGCATGCAGATGACTGGGGGCCTTGGCTTTCTCTGCTGATATCCTTCCTGGCTGTAGTCCTTGATGTGGGAAAAGAAATTCAATATCTTGGTTTTAAATGTCAACTCGTAGTTGTCTGGTGATGGTGCTTGTGTGTGGTTGGTAAGCAAATGTTGCACATTCTTGGTAGCTGAGATTCTGTGATTTCTTGTAAGTGCTCCTAACTGCTCCTTCTGGATTACCAGAGATTTTTGACTTTCTGCAGAAGGTGAAAAGCCTTTCTTAGAACTACATAGTCCCAGTTTGCCAAGTTTTCGTTTCAGGAGTATGGCTAAGATGAAAAACACTCATGTAATATGCACATTCTCAAATCCCATAGAGTTTTGCAGGTCTTGGATTTCAAGCTCCAGCTATTGCACAGTGACTCTTTTGCAAGTTTCAAACCTTGGCTGGAGCTCCTGGGGCTTTGAAAAAATCTCAAGCTTTTTCTTTTTTTTTGCTCTCTCTTTTTAGGCAATGAAAGGAGAAAAGGGAATTGGGGGAACAGTTACAACTGGAGACGGTCTAAGTGAGGAGCTCACAGAAGAAGCATTTAGTAAGTACTTTTTAAAAATTACTTCTTAATTTATTATATTACCACTGCAGCAGTGGCAGTGATAGCTGTGCCCCTGTGGCATAACCCTCAGCTCCGTGTTAGCCTCCTGCCAGAGCTGGGTCAGGGGCTCTCCATTAAGCTGTGCTGGATGTGGAACATGCACATCCAAGGGCAGTAAATATTGGACCTGCCAGAGCCACTCTCACCATCATCTTAATGCATCTCTTAGCTTGCAACTGAAGTAATTGAAAATTTGTACAATGAAGGAGGAAGGAAAAAAAAGGACAAAACCCCCAGCCAACCAAAAACTCAATTACAAAACCCCCAAGCATCTGCTTTCGAATGAAAATGGTTAGGATTATACTGTGTTTTCAGAATTTTGTAATGGTTATACATCTTGTTTATACTTAGTAACTGAAAGAACAAAGCCCCATTGTTTGTGTCCTAGAGGAAGATCTTACACTACAGTGACATAACCTACAGTTTAACAGTTTTGCTACTTTGCTTCCAAGTGGCGACTGTAAGTCACCTACTCTGAATGTCAGAGCTCAACGTATGTTACTGCAAAGGTTAACCTCGGGGCATCGCTCCCTGTGTTTTCTCTCTGTATCCCAGAAGTACTTGTTACTCCTTTTGCTGGCCACCTCTCTCCTCTGTGAAATCAGAGCTCTCGTGTGTGTCCTGAAGGACATGCTGAAGTCAACCAGTGTAATGGCAGGCTCTGGCAGTGCCTTTCATTTTTTGTCATTGCCTGTTCCTCTTCATCTCTGCTGCCTTCCATGGGGCTTCCATATTACAGAGTTCCTGATGGATCCCATTTTGTAAAGCAGCACAGTGATTTCATTGAGTTCTTCCCACGTGGCTGTGCTCAAGTGCTAACTTGGCGTTTAAACAAAGCCCGCTGAATTCTCCAGATTTCTTGGGATACTGAATGCTGGCGATTGCCTTTTCAGTGGGCAGGGTGGGGACCTCCCCTCCATTTGCCACTCTGCAGGTGTGTACCTTGTGCTTCAGTCACAGGGGGAGAACAAGGTGCAGTCTTACTGTTGGATGCAAAATTAAGTTGAATTTTAAGTGTTTCTTCTGCATGGGAATAAACTTGTTCACTTGTAACACTCGGTAACAAGTGTGTCTCTACCAGTGTAGGATGGTAACTGTCAGGAGAGGAATGGCTCCCTAGTCCTGGAGTGGACCACAATTAAAGATTATTTAATGGTCACAGACACACCAGAGAGGGCTCTGTATATTCAGCAGTTCCTGCCTAACTGTTTTAAAATGCACTTTCTTCCAGCTAACCAGTTGCCAGCAGGCTTAATAACCACAGATGGCCAACAGCAGAATGTTATGGTCTACACAACATCATATCAACAGGTAGTGTATCCTGCCCCCTGCTCCCTTCTGCTGCAAAAATCCAAACACTAATTCAGCTGCTCTCTTCTGAAAGATGAGAATTAATTTTATAAAATTAATTCTCGTGCCACTTCAACACCATGACAATTCATGGCTGCTTGTTGTGATTCAGTTTCAGGAAAGGGACATTGGAGTGTAAGCTTGCATTTTCTTTCTCTAGATCTCTGGTGTTCAACAAATCCAGTTCTCATGATTTTGAAGAAAACTTTCCATCTGGGAACATGAGACAGAAAACCTGTGCAACTCTAACGAAGAGGCAGTTTTAATGACTGGTGAAGAGATTTATCTCTTTGTATATTAAATAGCTGTAATGTAGCTACCAGAAGCTTGACTAATTGAGGTGTGAGTTCTGACTCAAATCTTTTTCATGATGATTTTAAAGAAATAATTGGATTTTAAAGGTATTAAAGTATTTTTGTTTTGTACAAGAGTTTGTTGCTCTGTATAACTCCTGTATGCATTGTATATTGCAATTTATTACTGTCAGAGATTTGTAGACAGTTTCTTATTTTCATATTGAATCATGTTACTTTTGTAATTCAGGTAAACAGCTGGGTTAATTCATGTTTACCCTTTGAATAAAATTGTAAGGGTAAAGTTCATTTTTGAATGCAAGTTGCCTTTATTATAAAGATTGAGTTAGTCTTGGTTATGTAACTTGTCTTGCATGACAACCTCAACTAACTTTACATGTCAGCTTATTTATTGAAATTTTAAAAGGGACTTTTTCCTCATGAAACTAGCAGCTCAGAAGAATTGCTACAATTGTTTTTTTAATGTAACTTCTGAATTAAAAGTTAATCAAAACCAATGAATGCTCTACTACATTTAGAGGTTTAGAGCTTATCAACAGTGTTGATGAAAGCACTGACTGTGCGATGCAGGTTTTCTTCTTCTCTTTTACTTCTTTTTTCAGTTGCATTGACTCTCCTTAGACTTACTTTGATATATTTAAGGTAGTCTTTCTGCTATTGAAATAACTCTTCCTTTTCATGTATGGCTTTTAGAATCCAAAACTTAGAAATCCCAGGGTAGGGGGGGATTTTATAGTCCTTGTGGTAAAAGGTCTCATTTTAACTTTTTACTGAAATGTTTTAACGTTTCTTGTGAGCCTGTGGCAACTCAAAAGTGGTAGTGACTTTCTGTGACCAGGCTGTGTGTGTGAGTGTGTGTGCACGAGTGGATGAAAGGTGAACAAGTGATGCAAATCTGAAGTGGAAGACAGACTTCTACTTTGCTGTCTCTTTCCTGGTTTTGCAATAAACTCTACCTAGGAAATGTAGTTCTGTATATTTAGTGAGCTGTCCTTAGTAACATTGCTGGTTTTTTAATAGTTGGGTGGGTAATTTTGTTGCCATGTCTTAGCCTGTTAGGGTAGGGGTGGGGGTTTTAGTAATTATCTTACTCAGACTGAATTTTGGGACCTTTGGTATTTTTACTGTTGCAGTGGACTGAAATGTAGTATTATCTTTCCACATATCTGTGATTAATTTAAGCAAGCCACAACTTGAAACTGTTGCCATATAATTTCTTGCTGGTTTTTGTCTTTTCTTACAAAAAAGAAAAAAGTAACATTTCAATATTGGGAAAACAGCTTAACTTACGATATCCCAGAAGCCTGAACCAGGCAGTTCTTTGCTAAACAAAACCTTTCTGTATGTGCAGCTTTGAGCAGTGTTTCTTACCAGGCAGCATGGTGCTGGCAGAGCCTCTGGAGGCGATCCAGGGTTTTCTGGGGCGGTCTGGACGGATGTTCTGGGGTTTGTGGCAGCCTGTCGTTCTGCAGCAGCTATGACTGAACAAATGGAGTTTTTCATTAAATGTAAAAATGAATAACACAATCCCTACACGAGCCCCTTCTGTTTGTATTCCATTTATTTCAGGCCAACATAGCCTGTTCTTTACATTCCCAGATTTGCAATGGAAAAAACCTGTGATACCAGCTGAGAAGCTAGGAGAGATTTGGCAGTTTGTACAGAAAGGGGGCTGAGGTCATTCCACACCCTTGCTTCAAACAAGCAACATTTTTCAGGCTGCCCTCTCTGCTGTGAGTTTAGGTTAAAGTGTTTTAAGTTTGTGGTTTATGCACCATCATGTGAGCAAAGAAGCTGATACTTTGTTTTTCTTTTTTCTTTCTTCTCTCCCTCACCCCTTGAGGGCCAGGGACAAAACTGCAACCAACTTGCTCTTCCACTTCCTGCAACTACAGACGTGGAAGTAATAGCACAACACCTTGGTTTCAGAGACATGGAACATTCTCCTAATAAAAGTTTGCAGGGTACTGTAGTCATGGTACAACAAATGAAACAAGAAATACTTACCTAATTTATAAAAGCAGTAGCACAGCCACTGCAGTCTTTATTTTGGTTTAACGACTGATATTTGTTCTCATCTTGCTCTTTCTAAGTATTCAGAGTTTACAATTAGCTTAGATCCAAACCAAGAATGACCTTTCCTGCTGCATCTCCTCTGATTCTACAAAACTGCTGTCTCTGATTCTCTGAGTGTTTCGTCTGAACTAACATACACCCAAACTGAGCTTGAGCTCCAGCCAGCTGTGGCAGCCTGTGCTAAGACTTGGAGAACGGCTGCTTGAAATAGCAGTGATGTTCAAAGATCTTCCAAGAGCAGTGACTTTTTTTTTTAGGTGCCTTATCATGACACAAGCACATTTTACCACAGTATTTTTTTGTAAATGAATTTCTGTGTAACTTGATCCTTCTGATATTTCTTTATAGAGTACTTGTGGTGTCTTTAAAAGCACAGAAATGCTGTTATCTCTAGTAAAGTGCAGTTATGAGAAAAGCTAATGTAGATGGTGTTCTTCTACATCCCATTTTCATTACAGGCTTAATGGGAGCTGAGGCTCTGCCTTTACCAGTCTTGTTGATGTACACATGCATTGTTAACTATTTTATTTATTCCTTCCTTCTGATCTCTACTGAATGCTAAAATATGTGGCTGGATGGTGTAGCCAGAACACAGATGAAGTTGTGGCAGGAGGTGATACATCCTAAATACCTACTGACCCATGCTTATCAGCCTGTAGCTAAAAATCAGCCTGAGTTATGTGGGCTGTACTTCAAAGAGCTGTCTTCCTTGAGTGCACTCTGGCTACACTGTGAATCACGTGGGCGATCCCTACTGCAGTTTCAGGATGACGCTCATTAACACGTTGTAAGCAGATAGAGGTGATTTCTCTCGGGCAGGGGAGGGAGCCTACGGGCAACTGCACACACACAGGAGATTCCTCAGTGCAAAGCAAAGGGGAGCGCCAAGGGCAAGCATTTTCCCCAGCACCTCGCTGCCATGATAAGAGTTGGCAGCAGCCTTGCTTATAGCTATAATATTCCTCATTTTGCAGAGCTCTGAGTGTGATTAATGTTCTAGTTAAGTCATGGAGACTCCCTGCTTCAGTTGTATTTACAGCAAGAAGACAACTTGCTTTTAAGTCACTGTCTTATCAAATGGTGCAGGCTTGACTTCTTTTGGGTTTGCTTTGTACCAAGTAAAGTAGAAGAAAGGGAGATTTTCACTTAAATTTGAAGTGAATTTACTTGTGTCTGTAGATGGAAAAAAAAAAACCCCAAACCTGTATGTAAATTCTAAGATAAATAATGCTATAGGGAAATTCTATTTTATATAGGGCCCAAGCAGTCCTATAGGAAGATATTGATAATGTAGATAATGTTTGCTCTTCTTGTTCCCCTGTCAAACTGTTTTGGTGAAAAGAGCAGTGGTGTGAGGATGCCTTTTGGATGTTGTACACTTTAAAACATGTACCTAGTTGAAAATACAAACCAATTTCTTTTTGAAAATCAGATACACGTTGTTCTGGCAAAATAATTCACACTTTCACCCTTTCAGAGGCTGAAAAAATACATTTAAGCAACCAAATATTGATCTGTTCACCTATTGATTTGTGAAATTGGCACAATAATGGACTGCAAGGTCACCTTTGACCCTCAGGATGTAAAAGTTTAATGGGAAGCTCTCTGGAAACTGCCAGTTCAGCTTGCAGTGACATCCAAGGCCACATGCTCTTGGGAGGGAGGGCACTTTGCTGCCATGCACAATAGTCTCCAAACTGGTGCCAGCTGCAGTGAGTTTATTAATTCCCAGTCTCCAGGGGCGGCTGTGGAGGCAGGGCGAGAGGTGATGCAGGGCACAGCAGTTCTGAGGCTGCTACTCTGCTTTGAGAAGTCTTCCAGGCAAATTTCCAGGGTCATTTCCTGGAATATTTTACTGCAGCACGCAGGGCCAGAACATCCATTTATCAGGAGCAATGGCACCTGATTTGCTTTTGTATGAAAGAAAAAGATTGAGGGTTTAAATCTGCTGGGCAGAGGAGCATCCTTTGGGCTGCTAATTAAATCTCTGAGTGCCTGATACTTATCCAGCCCTTACAGTAACACGAGCAGCAGATAAAACCCCCTTCCAACAGCACAGCCACGACTCAGTTCAGGCCTAAGTGCTGCGTCACTCAAAATCCAGCTGCAGCTACCACATGGCCACCATTTTATGCAGCAGCAAATTAGGAGCAGTAGATGCTATTTTTACTTCTCTCTGCATGCTGTGGGAAGACAAACAGCCCACCCCAGCAGAGCTTATGTCCCATCGCTGTCGAGAGCAGCGTGGCACGGGTGAAAGATGCCGGAATGCACAGGTTTGTTCCTGCAGTGCCCGACTCCTTGGCCCCAGCCATAAAATCCAAACCCAGCCAGATACCTGAGTTCCCTGTGTCGTGTAACATATCCAGAAGAGCAACCTCGTGAGCAGCTGGAGGTGAGATTTCAGACCCTTTCCCTTTTCCCTCAGTGCTTAGCTTTTCCTGGCAGCTGGAGAGCATTTCTGCTGCAAGGAAATGGGCTCCATCACTTGGGGATGAGAACACGGACCTGGGGCCTGGGGAGTGCTGCACCAGAGGACGAGTCTGCTCTCACTCTATCCAAAAACCACCAGCAAGAGCCACATTTTACAAGCCAAGCAGCTGAAACTCACCAAAAATGTCTCTGGAGTAGACGCAGTGGGATGAAGTTCTGTACCCACCCAAAAAAGAAATACTGAGGGTAACTGCCCCTCTTGTGTTGTCTGGCTTGACAACTGCCATGTTGCTTCAGGTGGCTGAAATGAAAGTAGGTGAAACCTCAAACTGTTAGACTGACATTTCAGGTCTTTTTTTTCAACACAGTAATCTCAAGAGAGTTGCTCCCAGACTCCAAACTTCTGGAGCAGGCAGCATTTAAAGTCAACATATTAAAGTATCTTCCCTACTCAAGCAAAGTACAATGAAGAAATAATTATAAAACTAAAAAGAAAAATGTGGGATATTTCTTAATACTGCTCAAAGTCACAAGGTACTGCTTGTACCTAGTAACTTTTTATTAAAAGAGAATTACCAGCACTGCATGTAAGAGTGATGGTTACTCTAAAAGGCTGTTAAGAATCCCTGGCAATAAACATTTAAATGAGTGAATGGAAACAAAAAAAAAAGAGGATGCAAACAAAACCAAGGGTTTGGACCTTCTAAAAGGTACCCAGTGTGCCTCTTCTAAGAATCCCTTGGAAATAACTGTATATTGATACCTTCCATGTGTGGATAACAGTATTTTATAATTTCAACAGATACAGAAATAACTCTCTGAACACTAGGACACACTGAAATGCTTTGTCTCTTTTTCTCTTTGAAGATACCACATCCAAGCCTAAGTTTTCATTTTAAGGAGCTGCTGTACCAACTTAGTAATTATGTCAGAAATTAAAAGCAGACGTTTGTGAGAGGCAAAAACCCCCTCAAAAAAACCCAAAGCAATGACAGCAAACTATGCCCAGCCCCAATCTGGTGACATTTTTGTTGTTACTGTCAGGGCTGTAAGTCCGACAAGTACCATTAAGTACTGCAACTTTTGAAGTATTCAGGGAACAGACCAAGTTGTAATTACCACGTTTATGGATGCCAGATTCTCACCACCATTAGGCACATAAGGATGGAGTTACACAAAGGGGCCCACGAGCTCACACAGATCTCTTGGGCCTTCCTGCCATCCCAGCCCCTCTTCCCAGGGCTGCAGGTGCCAGACAGGGATTCTCTGGCTGAGCCCCACCTCCATTCATCCATGCTGGGTGCCCAGCCTACCCCCACCTGCCCCACGGCCAGCGTGGGGATTTCCTCTCTCTGGGGGAAGCACTGCATGTCCTAAGGACTCCTTCATGGAACAAGAGGATTCATTTTAAGCTCGTCTTCCTGATACCTTCAACTACTGGAAATTCTAATAAAAGGGATCTCCACTTCCAGATCAATGGCAAACACACCAAAATGAAGATTTCACAACTATTAACAGGAGGAGGAACACACTCACTGCCAACACAGTGCCAACAACCAGTGCTTCACCCATCCTGGGAATCTGGAAATGTTTCAATGTCACAACTGGAAGCCACAGAATAAAAGCCCTGATGTTTAGCTCACTAGAAAATGTTATAAAAATACACTAGGGACCAGCTAATGCTATAAAGAAAAAACATATAAATCTGAGCTGTTTTAAAGATAAATTCATACAGCAAATTCAAATTTGCTTTTGAGAGAAAATAACTACTACTCTGAGAATCTTATTAACAGAAAGAAAACAGCACAAAGGGATTCTTCTCTCATTTTTTAGGTTTTCCCATTTGTTTTCCACTAATGCAAGGATCACGAACGACAACAACAGTTACTACAATAGGTAGGAACACAAGGAATCAATCTGGAGCAGACAGCTTTTAGCAGTTTCTTATGTGAAGTCTCTTAAGAAGGTCTAGAAACAATCCAATAGACCTTGCAGTTCACTGCTCCCCTAATTCTGGGAACACTGATTCCCACAAGAGCTCCCCATAGTCAGCTGCCATGAAAGTTTAGCATCTTGGCTCAAGACAGTGTCATTTTGAGCAGCGCTGGACATGAACACCATTTAAATCCTTAGTAGGAGCCTTCTGAGCATGCAAAGTGCTCACACAGCTTTTTAACAAACTGTAACAAAGCAATACCAAACTCTTTTGTCACTCATTCTGAACAGCAGCAAGATGATGGCTGCACAGACAGGGGAAGTAATTTCCAAATTTCACTTCAGAGGCCACAGCCTGCAAGGCACAAAGGTATGGAAAGGGGCAGAGTAATGGTGAGTGCAGAGCACCTGCAGGAGGTGGGGCAGGGATATTGGAGAACCTCAATTAAGGATAAAACTTGTGAAGTAACCAAGAATTAACTTAGGAGATAGTATTTATGAAAGAGTAATAGTATGATTACAGTGCTTATCATTAAACCCTCTTTCCCCTCACCTCAACAAATATACTCACTCTTTTTTGTATCAGAAATTCCAAGCTTGTACACATACACCTTTGAAAAAACAGGAATTCCAAGTTTGCACACGTACACCTTTGAAAAAACAGACACACACTTCAGTGTTTACAATGTGTTTGATAGGACAACCACTTTATTACAAAGAACAAACAATGCTTCAAAATAAGACTAATCAACTTGAATTGTACAAAATGTCAGTTTCCTTGTAGAGGTCATTAAGTAACAGGCTGTAAGACTAAGTTCACGTCGAATTCGCTATCCTGAAATATCAGATAACAACAGTAATACTTATTATACCGTCCGTTTATGGCATGATCATGTGCTCTACTCCAAACTACATTCAAAAGATATTGCTATAATTACTTTGAAAACACAAAGTGTAGGTTATTGTTCACTTCATTTCCACTTTCACAAGAACATTCTGAAGGTGAAGCTGTAGCAGTGTCTGCCATAACTGGCACGACTGTCCTGTACGTACACAGTCACAACCTCCCCAAGGAGCTCAGTAAACCTGGACATTTCTACAGCATGGACACTGTAATCTGATCGACTTCAGCTTCTGTTGTAAGTCCTTTAGCAGTATCTGAAATAAATGGATAATACGGATTCTCAAAGAGCTGGTGTCAGCAGTCTTCTAAACTTTAAAATGGAACAATCAGTATTTGTCTGATATCTAGTTGATAGGCAAACAGGTGGGATTTAGACATTATAAATACAGTTCTAAAAACAGACCACAAAGTGTATTTTACAGTGTGTACCACAATTTCAGTTTAAAGTAAAACTGTGAACAACTGAAATTTGCATGTGATCACTACTCAAGGTCACCCAACTTGGACAAAAAAGAGAAAGTGACGTCTAATGTCAAGTCAGCTGAAGAAAGCACACTCACAAGGAAATTATACTTTCATTGAAAACGCCACAGTTTTACCCTTTGGTAGTTGTGACATACCCACTGGAAAAGAAATTGTGCAAAGCATGTGAAACCAAGTGCAAAAAAAATCCACCCAGACATACCCAACAGGTTTTATTCTTAAATAACAACTCTACAATCACAGCTATCAACCAACAAAATCAAAGCCACAAGTGTTTTCTCTAAAGGCTTCTTTCACAGTACTAATAAGAAAAACCAAGTTCTATTCTCCTAGTTAACAGTTTGTGTGTATGGTACTTTAGTTATCAGACAGTATTGGTAGTGAGATCCTACCTGACAAAATGGACCATTAAAACACAAATATCTTAAAGCCAGTTAACTTCAGGAAAAGTCCTATACATTCATACTATAAACACTGTTTAAAGTGAATCTGGGATATCTGTCATTGTCAGGAACACGTGATTTTTCTCTGGAGTCACACCACGTGTGTCACTCCTGTGCCACAATTAACACTGTTAGAGCCATTTATGGTCCCCAGCACTTTTTATATGCTATTGTAGCATGTGGTGCATTGCAATAATTAAGGCTGTATCAGCACTTTGTTATAACCCTGATTCTCAGGGTAGCCAAAACTTGGCTGTTAAATCTGCTCTGGGATACTTGAGCTGCTAAATCTCTAGCATTTTAGTGATACTTCTCCCACCAAACCAGGCACATCATTTATTTTAGTTTATATATTTACAAACGCTCTTAAGACAAATTTAACTGGAAGAGGCAAGAAATTCTATCTTGATGTAAAGTCTTTTGGCATTTGGGGCAAAATTAAAGTGCAAAGTATAAACTTCATTGCACAGTAAATAGTTTAGATTTTATTTTAAAATAAATCTTACTTAGGTGCCTCAGTCTATCCACCTAGTGACCTTGTCCAACTCAGCCATTTTCCTCTACGCTTTGGTAAACATAGGTTTATATATAGATACATAAATAGCATTTAAAATGTTTACCTTTATTTCACTACTGTGAACAAGTTTTTTTCTTTTAGCATAGGAATGGATCAACCTATTCCTAGAAGTAATGCTTGTTGATTTTATCAGCTAGCTAGTTAATGTAAAATGATGCATAGTAAAAGGGACATACTGAACTTGATTGGTAGAATATATTGGTAAAGCAAACAAGCACTTAAGAAGATTAACTGGAATAAATACGTCAAAAGTTGCCATATAATATGTGCAAAATTGCTTACCATGTATTCTAAACTTTGGTTAAAATTTTCAGATTGAAGTTTTACAGGAACATTATGGAAGTAACACAAGTGATTACAAACACAGGAATGAGGTAAGTTATTATTAGTGCAAAAAGCAAGCATATGCTAAAAGCAAAGCATATGGATTAAAAAAAAAAAAAAAGAGAATGAATCTCATGGAAGTTTTAATACAAGACCAGAAAGGTCTCTTGTAAACATTGGTATTTACAAATTTAAGATTTGTACAACTACAAAAGGATAATTCTAAATATTAGTAGTGCATTTACAATGAATTTACGTTTTTTGTAATAAGAGCAATGGATAAGTTTATCTTTTTCCTTTTAAATTTTCAGGGGATATCTTTCAAGATTAAGATATTTGTTACAAATAGTAGAAAAAATCATTTCTTTACAAAAAAAGTATATATTAAAATATTTATACATTTTAAGTTACTATATAATAACTGGAAACTTTTGCCTTGTACTCAGGCACCACAATGCAGAATGTGGTATAAGGAACCAAAACAAACAATTTGCTCATATACCAAATCTTATGAATTATCTATGCAAGATCTGTAGCAATCATGGGGGCTCTACCTCAAATACTACTGCTTGTTCCAATTCTTTTACTTATTTTTAATTTGAAACTGTGTAGTTTTTACATTTAAGTATCACTACCAAAAAGAGCTGCTGGATAGAGTGTGATCCTCCACCCCACCACCTCTGACGTATTTTCTACATGATACTCATACCTGAGCAAGGCTGTGTAACGCTGATGTGTCAAACGTAAAAAAGGTTATACATTTTTAAGATAAAAACAATGCAAAAATAAAGTATTTGTAGCATTTACAAATAGTACAAGAGTTACATTAAACACTACATTCGAAACTTGAGATTTATGATGTTGTTTCTACTTTGAGCCTGATGTTTTCATATCTGCAAAAAGAAGGAGACATTGTTAAATGCTTCGTAATTTCACATGGTGCACAATGTCAAACACCTTCAAACAATTACTGTTTTAGAGTTCTGGGATAGAAATCATGGTCAAAGCCCTGGCCAGTTAAAGGGTTAAACCAGCACCGGAATACTGAACAACAGAAGACTTCTTCATTGTCACTCCCCATCTTAGAAAAACACCTATAAAAGACCAAGCAGTGGTGCATTCTACAGGTGGCTTTCAGCCTCCCCCTGTGGATCCCAGCCCACAGACAGAGGTCAGCAAACCCCATACAACAGTTCCCTGCAGCCCAAGGGGGTGGGCACTCAGCCCTTCCTGCCCTTCCTCCCTGCTCACAGGACCTCTTGCTGAGCAAAGCCAGCTCCCAACAAAGCTAAGCCAGACAGGGGAAGGAGCAGGATGAGAAGAGAAGCTGGTAAAACTTCTTGTTTTGAGCCCCCGGATTAGCTGACTTATAAGGTGAGCCAGAACTGATGAGGGTAAAACTAATCTTTATTTTCAGTGGATGCATTCCCACCCCCACGTCCTCACGAAGCTGTACAAATTCAAGCCCAGGAACAAGGTGACAAAACCTCTTCTGGCTGTGATACAGGCTTTAAAGCGTATATGCGTCACAAAAAAGCACCTTGCATCACCCAATGAAATTTTTTTCTATTCACAAGGGCGAAAAGACTGACAGAAGCCCCAGCCTGATTACACTGTATGTAATGTACCTGATGGTGTAACTGGATTACTTTTTATTAGATTGAAAAACTTCTGAGCTCAGCGAGGGAAGCCAGACGCAACAGCTAAAACTGCCTAAAACCGCCGTAAGGAACAAAACAACATCTCAAGAACTTCCCATGCAGTGCTGTGTTTCCTCCTGCACAGCCCCAGCCCCGTGGCAGTGCTGTGTGTGACACTGCCTTTACCTTGCAGCCACCGAACCTGCGTGGCCGGGCCGTAGCCTCTCTCGTTCTTGGCCGAGATGCGGAACACTATGGCAGGCCGGGAGCTGTAATCCACGTGGGCATTGGAGAGCTGGGCAGCAGTCACTATGCAGGAGGTTTTAAGACCACAGTATATCCTCATAAATACAAGTTGACTTGGGTTTTCCTGTAACTGTGTGGAGCGGATTGCTAAGTAGGCAGAATATTCTAAAATATTTCCCGAGGGTGAAGCAGGAGGCTCCCAAGAAAGATGAATACAGTCTACACTCTGAAGAAAAAGTGAGAAAAATGTGATAGTACGTAGCTAGCCATAAATATGTAAACAATATAAAAATAAAACCCCCCAAATTCTTGAGATTATCTGAAAATTCTAGCCTATCATCACAACCTTGGAGATAAGGATGTGTCTTTTGACTTTTTTTAAAAAAAAGCGTGGCAAACCCCTGTAGATTTAGGCATGCAGGAGTAGAAAATCATGGGGAAACTATCAGATGATTGAATATGTATCTGGTAACATGATCATTAAGTCTTAAAATAATTCTTTTTAGCAAATTTCTTGAAGAATATTACATTCAGCAGAGTTAACCACGCAAGCATTTGACACTATTTTATATGACAATTTCAACTTAAGAATGACCCCGACAACAAACCAACTAAACTCAAGTGTTCTGAGAATAAGCTGGTGGCCAGAATTTTAAACATCAGAATTAGAATTATCTATATTTCTCACCTTGGTGATTTTGACTGTTGAAGGAGCTCCAGGAAAGCCAGGAATGCAAGTCTTGAATTCACTGATTTTACTGAAAGGCCCAACACCACAGCCATTAATTGCAGCAACTCTGAACCTGTACACTGTGCCTGGAAAGAGATCCTGTTTCTTAAGTAATCTGTAGTCTGGTACATCTGCACCTTCCGTCTGAAAATAAAGCAACATTTGTGTTAATTTTTAAAATCTTCTAAATACAATTAGCCTAAAAAAGTATAAAGTGGGTAGTGATAAACTGATGTTAAGTTTAATTGAAACTGAAAATCTATTTAATATTTTTGTACTTAAACCAGAATTTACAAAAAGGTCCTGACTGCGGCACTATCTCACTTCAAAACAGCTGATCTAAGATGTAAAGTGAGACTACACCTCTAAACAAAAAAAAAAAGCCATTTTTTCAGTCATTTAAATTAAACTTCACCTTGTGGTTGTTTTTATTCAAGAAAGTAAAAGCAATGTAGCATTTACAACTACATAATTTATGACTTAGTTAACATAATCTTCTGTCCTAAAATGTATTTTTATTTCAAAAAGAGTTATTCCTAAAGTTAGGAGTTGAAGTTCAACGTATAGCTAATCAAAATGTTTAAAAAGAAAAGCACTTTTAGTTAGTAACAGAGAGATTTCTGAAACATTATGTGCTACCATACTCCATGATTAAAATATGCATTGATGCATCACTGATACTTACAATGGAACTATTTTCCTTCTGAAAAAGGTGTAAGAAACACAATCAATACAAGCATTGTAAAATGTACTGTGCTCTTTAAAACTAAGACATACAATATTTATACTGAAGTGCTTTCAAATAAAGGCTTTTGTTATTTTCTTTGTCTCAAGAAGACATGGTTTTTGTTTCTAGTTCACTAAGATATCATTAATTTATGCTTTTAACCATCAAAACTGCTACACTTTTGCAAGTTTCACACCTATAGCATTTTAATGTATCAACTTACATGTACAACAACATGACGTTAGACGGATCTAATACAAAACCCGCTACAGATCAGATCTAGTTTTTTTAAACAGCCTAGCCTGTCTTATTAGTATCTTTAACAATTTTAAGCAAAGATCCTGGGAACAGAGAAGAAACTGATTGAAGCATTTCAATGCTGTACTAAAATAACATATTAAGAAGTTGTGAGGTTTTAGTTTTTAAGAATTTTTACAGGCTTGAAAGTTTAGCAAGTTTAAAATTCTTGCCTAAGGCAAGAAATAAGAAAAGAATTAACAAAAGCAAAATAAGATATTCCATACTGTCGTATATGAACAACAAAAGAAAATTCATCTGGTTTAGGAAATAGTAAAAAGAGGTGAGAAAAATACATGAGGAACTACTGGTCACAAAATACAAAACTCCTGCAAGCACCAGATTCTGCTGCGGTATCAGAAAATCCCACATTTTGTTGCCAACTACATAAGGAACAGTTTCCGAAATAGGCATGTGCAGGTTATGTCAGAGAAGAGTCAGCAGCTACCTTGTTAGAGTTGCTCAGCACTTCCTCTGGCAGCAAGTAGAACTGGCTCACCACAGCACTGTTGTTCTTGAAAATTCCAACATCGTACCACCGGCGGTCCCTGGTTCTCACCGGTCTCTGAGGAGGTCTCTAGTGTTTGAAGGACACATTATGGAGGTTACCCATACTTCAAAGTAATGTAAAAAAAGGTTAAGGCTCTAGTCTATGTAAGAGACGACCCCCTGTCATACCAGTGTTATTGTCTTGTATTTCAAATGAATATGCATATGTTATTAAAACGCTATTCAAAACCAACTGGTTCTTATACATTTACTTAGACACAGTCTGTCATTAAAAAAGCAACAGCTGGGATGTCACATCTGATATTCTAAACAAGGAGGGGAAGAAGTTTAAAGCTGTAGAACTAGGTGTCTGTAGCAGCATGTAGTTGTGAGTTCATTTCTCTCAGAGGTCAAGAAGGTTCACAGGGTGGTCCAACAACAGCAGCTCCACCCGGGATTCAGCTGTACCTCAGCCCCAAACATGCTCTTTCCCAGCCACTGCTGAACTCGCCTGCAGCTGAGACCAGGCCTCTGCTGAGCGTGGGGCGATGGTGGTGGAGAGCCTGCAAACTGTTCCTGACTGACCCAGAAAGACAAACTGTCCTTCTTGCTGTCTCCAAGCACCAGGGAGAGCACTGGCACAGTCACTGCGCCCAGCACAGACAGGCCAGGACCCTGCTAGCATGGAAAGGGGGCAGGAGCTGCAGCTGCTCTTGGCAAAAGCACCCCAACCCTTTAGTAGCAGCTGCTTCTCCCCATCCTTAGATCCTCGCTTTTGGTGGCAACAGTGGCACCTTGGTTTTGTGTATTAAGTTGTAAGCAGGTGAAATAGGAAGCATTTACTTTTTCAGGCAGTATTTACAGCTTGCATAGCCAGTCCCCATCTCCTCTAGGGAAAAACATCAAGATGTCAGTTAAGTTATGTTTCAAATCTACAGATCAGCAGCTAACACTAGCCCCATCTAACACATACTTCATTTTGAATTCACTTGTGCATACAGAAAAACTTTTTACATTTGC
Organism: Atrichornis clamosus; assembly: GCA_013400975.1. Classification (NCBI taxonomy): domain Eukaryota; kingdom Metazoa; phylum Chordata; class Aves; order Passeriformes; family Menuridae; genus Atrichornis; species Atrichornis clamosus. Next base: position 20,414 of record WBMZ01018153.1, on the reverse strand, counting down.
ACATCATGCAGCAGAGAGACCATTCCACTGTGCCAGTTGATAAAAATGATTCAACAGCTGAAACACGTACTTGGATCTCCTCCCAACTACACAACTGCTACTCAGACTCACATCAAACCCACACAATGCAATTAGTTTTACAACAGAAATGTTTACCCCTATTTTTCACTTCAAGCTCTAAATAAACATTGCTTTTCTTTCAGAAGTATAATAAAAGGAAAACAGAAGAGCCCTTACAATTAATCAACAGAACAATATGTACAGCAATTTGATTATACTTTTTCAGACTTACAGTGGAGTGTGAATCATTTGTCTGTCCAGTATTGACCCTTGTTGAAGGCATGACATAAGCAGTTTCAGCAGCTAAAAACAAAAAGTTAAATTTAAAAAGCTTAAGCAATATAAAAAGTTTAACACAAAATCCACAGAGTATGAAAGTTGACCTCAGTAGCCATTTACAAGTATTTGTTGCACAAGTACATCTCTGACTTCTTTCGCATGCAGTTCTATTTATAATACAAACTAATTTTGGCTTCTGTCATATTCACAGAACAATTCTGAGAGTCTGGCATTGAAGGCTGCTAGATTTAATACAAACAGAAGGCAGGACTCAGAAAATCCTAAAAAGTGACAGAATTATGAAATCAATATAAAATATTTGCGAACAAATAATCTAAATACCAGACTGAGGCCCATACTGGTGACATTGTAAGAATAGTCTAAGCATGAAACCTTAATTTGATTGCATTTTTTCTGACATCAATACAGTCTTAATTCTGAACATGAGCAGTTAATCTGTAAACAATCCTAACAAATGGGAACAGAGCATTCATTACATTTAAAGTGGAATCTTAAAAAAAAGGAATTCATGATTAAGCACGTGAGCAACGCAAGGGAATATTAGCTTGTGTGCTCGTGTTTCTGGGTTTTGCTTTTAAAATACGACAATGCTTGGAAAAAGGTAGACTACACAACATCAATATGAGAATACAATTCTTTAGTTAACACTCAAAACAATAACAAGCACAGCCTGTTGATATTTCTGAAAAACAAAACTTGGAGAACTACCCTTATGTTTATTTTCCACATTGCTGCTTATTTTGGATATTTCCAGCAGACTATGAAGAGGCCAGCACATTTGACTAGCAGTGAATTAGCCACATTAACGGGCCGTATTTATTACGGAGGTCAAGTGCTTAAAATCAAAATCATCTAAGGTTACTATTTTAGTCGTTTGCTGACTAAATAAATAGATAACAACTAAATGAAAGCAAACGTGCAAGAGGCACCAAAACTGGCTACCATTGATATTTAGAAAACTGACCTCTGCATAAATGAAGATTTTAAAGGACTTTTCACTTGCAGGAGATGTGGTGATTTACAAGGTATAGAAGGAATGTCCTGATTTTAAAAGATGTATAAATCACAGCAGAGATCACTCAGGCTGCACAAAGTCTTCCATGCCCAAAGCCCTATCTACATCCCAGGTACTACTCAAGATGGGAATCCCACCACACTAGAGGAACTCAGATGGCCTTAGATATATATGGCTCAAAAGACAGTATGTGAAACACATTTCAAACCTTCAGATTTTGAATTGAATGTTGTTAGTGAAGTTTCATCTTTAACAACTGCCCCATTTGTACTTGATGATTCAGTTTTAACAGCCTGCTGGGTTACCATAGTTTGTGTGCTGGAGACAGTACTGGATACAGAAGCATCAGGATTTACAGTTTGTTTGTCCAAGCCATGTAATTCACCTACATTTGCTGATGTCTGAGCACCTTAAAAAGAAAGTATTAACCAGAATTTGATATTGATAACACATAACAAATCTCAATTTGATCTAATGGCTTTAGTTTCATATAAAGCCTGAGTTTAGCTCAGAATTATGTTAGAACAGATCTGATTATATTGATTGCTAATCCTTTCTTTAGCTACATAACTGAAAAAAAGTCTGTCTGCACAGTCACAAACAGATGTATGTAAACAGTTATTTTAAGCTCGCTATTCTATATCTATTTGGTTACAAAAGAATTAATTTGGGAAAAGAATCTCCACTAAAATCAAGCATTCACACAAATCAGTACCACAAATTTGTAATAATCTATTTAAGATTAATCCCTGTAGAAGTCTGTTTCTCACGTAGCAATAAGAACCAAAATTTCCACATGATACTTAAATTACACTGTGAAGAAAATAAAAATCCAACTACCTATAAATTACATGAAAGTCAAATATAAACAGAGCAGATGATTAAGCCTGGATTCACTACACTGAACTTAAGGCACTTCAGTGAAATGCCTACACTGTGCCCTGTCAGCTTGTATTCCCTCTACAGTCAGAGAAAAACATGCTTCTCTCTACATTGCCTGAAATTTTACATCAGCCAATGGCTTTTCACTGTTAACAGAAAGACATAGTGTCAAAGCCTGGAGTTGCTATCACCATAATGTTGTACAATGTTACATCCCTGTTTATTTGATGCTAAAAATTACTATTTATGTCTAAAGAGACATATTTGCCATCATAATAATGAATACATTGAGAATTTCAAGTCCCTTGCAACACTTCAAACAACTTAAGATTTCAATTTACCTCGCATCTTCTAAAAACATGTTCAGTAATAACTAACACAAGTTGGGTTTTTTTAAACTACAAAGGACTCTAAAATTATTTTAAATTACAAGACAGAAACAATCTTATTTTATGTTTTTGAGATGAATTTTAACTCTCACTTTTAAATTAATTTTTTTTCTACAGTCATCTTACCTGAAGTACAAACAGGCAAAAGAGAAGGGGCATTTGATTCTTTGAATCCTGTAGCATCAGTGTGGTTTTTCACAGTCTCCTGTGTAACCTTGTTTTCAGGTGCTGCAACCTTTTCTTTTCCTTCTACTTTAGAGTTGGATGAAAGGGAAACTTGGACCTAACCAAAACAACACACTTGTTAATGTTAAACTACAAAGTTCAGAAGTTTCAGTTACAAACATGAAAATGCTTGTTCATAAACAAAAAACTGAACTCCTTCAACAGTTCCCTCTAGTATTTAAATTAGACCAAGAAATCAACCTCTCAACCCACCTCATCTTAGCCAGTATAAAACAAAGACTCAGCCTCTGAACTGACTCAGAAGTGTCCCTGACACACACTACATTTTATCTGGGAGTGAGCTTGTGTTCTTTTGTCATTACATGAAGTTCACTGATGTGTATATTTAGTCTACTGGGGGGACTTGAGGGGATGGGGAAAATCACAGTTACAGAGACTTTCACCCTTTGCTTTCCTGAGGTGTTTGAGGTATTGCTACTCTTAGTGGAATTTATAGTATTTCTGCATGAGTTTTCTCCAGGAATATATTATGGATCCTCTACTAAGACATTGCACAATTAAGGAAAGGTCCAAAGTTCTAAAGATGGGATCCTTTAGCCAGAGTTTGTCCTCTTTCTGTTCAATTGGCAAAGGAGTGGGACTGCACAACCAGATAGATAATAATTGGATTTAAACTGCAGACTAGCATGAAACTAAACTAGACTAACAAAGAAGTAATATGCCTTATTCTTTTTGCTTCCCAGGTTAAAGTCACCAACATTTTGAGGATGAATAGTATTCCTACTGGTGTCAGGCTCCCAGTTAGCATTCTGGAAGTCGATACAGTTGCTGTTTCCTTTCTGCATTAACAGGAAGAGGACTTGAAAGACTGTCTGTCAATCATAAAAGTATGTAAGAAAGCAGACACAACTACTTCAGCAGGTGTCTGTCTTTTTGTTTGATTTGGGGTTTTTTTCTAAGACCTAAAAAGTATGCAGGGACTTTTAAAACTCAGAAAGTGTTCTGGCAGTTCACTACCTTCCCACACTACTTTGCCACTTATGCATTTTTCAGTTCACACTTACATTATTAGGAATGAGATTATTTGTTTGGCTGGGATGATCCACCTTCACTTCTGGATAAGGGACACTGGTCAATGACTGTGGACTTTGATGTAGAGAGCAGCCACCTTGCAGGCAAACAAAAGCAAAATCCCATCAGTTATGTAAAACTTAATATTATGTTGGTTGGAACCTATTTCAGTAAGGAAGAGGGAGACCAGTTTCCTGAAGGAAAACATTAATTTAAGTCTGAAATGAAACTGGGTGGCTAAACAGTCAGATAAAATCCCTTCCTCACTGTTTCCTTTCTCAAATTGTTCCCAGCACTATACAAATATCTTCAGAATTCAGATAGCTGGCCAAAACCAACAGAAACAAGTTAAAGGGGAGTTTTCCATAATTATGATGCAGGCATTTGGGAAATAACCAAAGAAATAGGGTCTCTCTCGCTCTCTCTCACAAAATGGTTCTTTAAAAAACAAGCTCATGTTTATTACTTCTGCAATCCTCTAGTCTGCCTGTGCACAAACATGAGTGTAATGTGATCTGACTACTACCTTGTGAACTCAGCGCTGATGTCTCAGGAATGCCAGCACCAGGAATTCCAGCCACCGGTGGCACTGGTGAGTCAGCATGTAACTGAAGAAGATATCCTTCAACTGTAGGTACTTCATCCCATTTCAATTGAAAGGAGTTGGTTGTAGCTCTAATCAGCTGTACCTGTGATGGTGCTAGAGGTTTCTCTACAAAAAATGAAGAAACACAGATGGCATGTTAGAAATTGCCCTCCCTTATCAGTTTATTAAATATCTATATATTGCAAGTAATATCAGTAGCTTCTTTTTCACTGATGTACAATATATACCAGATTTTTTTTAAAAGTTCTATTCTAGTCCGCTCTCTCCCAACACCATCTCAGTGTCCTGCCATCAACGCAGCTACTTATGAGTGATTAGTGCTCCACAATTCCCTTCATCCCCAGGAACACTTTGGTCCTTTCTCAGATTCACCAGTATCTTTTTGCAGTCCAAGAGATTAGGAAGCAGCAGCAGCAATGATCCCAAGAGAAGAGGGATTTGGTAAAGAAGAGTAAGTAGTAGCAGAAAAGATCAATAAGAAGAGAGGCCAGGAACCCTGAGTTTAGGCAAAACAGCCTTCAGCATCTTGTATCAACTGACTATGGAATGCAATGCAGAATCTAGACACAAAGTTCTTTCAGAGGCTTTCAAAAAGCCTTCCTAATTTTTCATTTTATAATTTTTTCAAGTTGTAGCTGTAGCCTTTAAACAATCAATTTTGAAACATGGGTTTTTAAGTAATCTTTAAAATTTAAATCATCTTTGAGTTTGCTATAGCTTTAATGTTCTGATCATCAAGCATGCCAGCTTCCCACATGTTAATAAAATACAGAACATAGTACAAGTCTCTTATTTATTTCTGACTCACCAGTATCCAGGTACCAAAGATCTTTGCAGCAAACTTGATTGTTCCAAGCTTTTCTGTAACCATCTCTACCACTCCAGATGTAGAGACGAGTGCCAACTGCTACAGCACAGTGTCCTGCCCTTGGCCCTGGGAACAAGTTACTTTTGTCCTCCTGGCAGTCTGAGATCAGACCTATCCATTCGGTGGTATCTAGTAAATGAAACTCAAAACATTTAGTTTCTAGATGTTTTCCAAAACAAGAAACAAAGACGTTAACACACTTAACTGCTCAAAAAAAAAAAAAAAAGAACATAAATCACCTCTGTTTTTATAGACAACTGCATTTAAAATTGAAAGATTACAAAGAGAAGGTCACTTCCCAATTAAGATTAAATCAATTAATACAGGATGAATTTTCTGACCTCTGGTTATCACTCTCAGGCAAATAGACCAGAAGTTGAGGATTCAGGGGTAGTACTATCATGTTTAGAAAAACCTCATTTCAGGATCTGTCTCTTGTGTTCTTCTATAAATGAAGAAGGAGTTACATTACTTTGCATTAGTTGTATTAACAAAGATTTGCAGAAGCAAACCTGCTGAATCTTCAAAGAAAAGTAATAACTAAAGTATCATTTTTCAAAAAGATGCAAAAATCTGGCAACTTTAGTCAGCCAAGATTACAACTATGTATCCTCAACATTTCTAAGGGTCTTCAAAATAGTGACTCTACTCTGTTAAGAAAATATTAATTCAAAATGCCCACTCCCAGACAGGCAGAAACACTAACCCAAATTAAGGTAAGAAAATGAACCGGTACATTTCCATTCACCATCAGGAGCAGAAATTTCACCTCCTGCTGACAGTGGAACCCATCCACCAAAAACATACATTCTGAAATACAGGAAAAGAGGGAAGCGGGGAAAAAGAAAAGCCAATTAACATCCAGATCTGCTGCATATGCTCTCTCAAACTAGAACAAAGCATAACATTTCCAGTGCTTCACAGTAAATTTTAATTGTATCTATTCTCTTTATGAAGTACTGTTGCAGGCATCTACCCTCTAAAATTTTTGAGTAAGTTAACTGATTAAAAAACCCAACCAAACAAAAATCCTGCAAACTCCTCAAACAACTTCCTAGAAACCTAAGTTAATACTGTAACATTAACAAACCACCAAACTGCTAATGCTCTCCAAAAAATCACACATTTACACAGAATTGCTACAATTCTTTACTGCAGACTTCTCAATAAGCCATAATAAAATAAGAAGACTGGTATCTAAGTCAGATATCAAAATTGAAAAAATATCATGCAGACTACTAACATTTTAAGTAAATAAGGAAAAGCTAAGCTGTTGGAACATAAGATATAAAGCTTTCACACTTCTTTAACCCCTTGCCTCTTTCTCCTTATGCCAGTTTGTAAATTAATACAAAATGGACTGAAACTCATGTTTAAAAATCCATTTTATCAATGCTACCTGCCAAACCAAACCATATAGGCAAGAAGCAGAGTAATGAGCAACAGACTACAGGAAAAGTGTGGTACAGTTCTGCCTGGAACTAGTTGTACTCTTTGAGCAGTTTCTTTGCACAGCTGGTTCATTTGTATCACACACACCGAGGCACTCAAGCTCGCTCCTGACAGAGGCAGCTCAGGCCCAGCTGAGGCTGCCCCAGCAGGCACAAAGGTGCTTTAAGAAGCCCAGAGAGCTGCTTGTGAGTTGGGCAGATTGTCCTGCTGCATGGAAATACTGACACTTTGGTACCCTGAAATTAACAGTGGTACTTAAAATAGCAGCAGAAAAGTACTCTACAGGGCTGATGGTTTACGCTGAGCAGTAGTGGGTAAGCATCATCATTCTCCTACTAGGTGTACCTTTCTAGAGTTGAGCTTTTAACAACAGACATACTTGTTTCCTATTACATTGGCCGTATGGAGACTGCGAGGAAGTGGTACTGTCCCTTTGGTTTCTGGTCTTGACCAGGTCATGGTTTCTAAAAGAAAAAGAATAAAATCATCAAAAAAATCGTGTTATTACGTATTTCACTACCTGGATTTTAAGAGGGAAAATACCTCTAATATTCAGCAAAACAAAATTTCACCTTTTAAAGATGGCTACTTTTATTATTAAAGTACTTAGAACTTCCATTAATAACAAGTACTTAGAACTTCTTTTTAAAATCACAGGAAATACTGGCAAAGTAATTGTTTATCAGTTTATCCAAAAAATACATTATGGTTTCATTATGGTTATTCTACTTTGATTCTTTAGAGTGCTTCAAAGACTGTCACTGTGATAACCATCTCACAGTGTACCCATAATCAGTCAGGATAATATATGCAAACAATGCTGCATCTCTTTAATTCCAAACATTACAAAAGGTTAACACTATGGTGTAAATCTCAGTAGTATCTGCACCACAGCACGCCACTAACCACTCTATACTGTAAATTTTCCTCTCAGTCAGTAAGCACTGACTTCTACTGGCAAATCAACTCACCTATGTCAAGTTCCCAGAGATCGTTAAGCCGACAGCCACACATCCCTCCAAAAATATACATCTTTGGACTTCCCACATCTTTTCTGCAGTACACAATGGCTGTGTGAGATTCTCGGGGAGATGGCAAGACTCCTTTGGTCACAGGAATACTCCAGCCAACAACGCCAGAACCATGTTGCAGCTCCAGTTCATAGAAATCATTTAAATATCTAGGGTATTATTGTCAAAGTATGAAAAACTCACTTATAAGCATGATGACAAGTGTGCTTTAAATCCTGACCACTTCCAAGCATTACAGACTTCTGTCTTGGGAGGGTGTAGAGTTTTAAACTCTCAAAACATTTGATGCATTGTGGATAGTACCAAATCTGGATTTAAAATGGTTTTAAAACAAAAAAAATTAACAATTAAAACTTCTGCCCTCTAAGGAAATCTGCTCACATTTGCTACACTGTATTACACGAAAGAAACATTCAACACCAGTAAACAACATTCTTTGCAGAAATTACAACATATGGACACACTTGGAATAAACTGCAAAGTTGTGAGAAATACATGATCACAAGGGACATTAGAGATGAATTTCTGCAACTCTAAGGCAACAAAGGTGAGAAGAAGCTGCTTCTTCTCTCGTGTCTTCAGGCTGGCCAATAGACAATTAGCCATTTGTTGCTGAATCTATCAGCAAGTTATTTTTAGATAATGGTCTTTGAATCTTGGCATTCACACCAGATATCTCTTGTTTACTGAGCTTGAAATTGCCAGTTTATAGCTCAGTGGATATAAGTGCTCTGACTGCAGGTGAATGTGGATATAAAACTTCAGCATTATAGCACTGTTTGTTGGCAATAAAGGCAGCTTCAGCTGTTATTGTAAAAAAATTCCAGATGAATTCATAACTGTTTTCCACAGCAATATAGAAGAAACATCCATCATGAATTCTCTGATGACTCATGAGGCTTTGCTGATTGAGGTAATTTTAATAAACAAGCCATTCTTAAAAACATCACCCCAAATACTAGGAAAAATACCAAAGTCTACTCATGTTTCCCTATAAAAGTGTCAGAGCTGTCAGTCAGTGTTACATATTGTGGGATTAGCAGAAGGAATACTTAAGCTTCTTCACAGGTAACCCCTTCACTGCACAAATAATCCAACTCTGAGTACTTGGCACGCAGGACAGCCTGCCTAGAATGTTCCTTTTCAAAGCTGTCCTATCTAGTCATTTGTTTCTAAAGCCATTACATTCAAAGACAAATCAGCATACCTGGGAACGTTATTATTTGAATCTTCACTTTCATTTGCCAGGCCACCAAATAAATAGCACTTGTTACCATATAAAGAAAAGCTGTGGCCAAGCCGAGGACAGGGTGGTGATCCATTTGAAGGAGCTTGAGGTTTTACTTTTTTCCAGAGCCATCGACTTGCCTTGAAGACAAGAAATATATATTCAGAAATATCTTCATTTATAGTCAGTCAGAGTAAATAGAATTCATGTAATATTAACACTTGTATATTTTCTCAAATATTTTTAAGGGAATGCTGGGCTTTTCTTAGGACATACATTAAAAGGGACACGTAAGAGCCAATATTAATAAAACATTAAATATTTCATACTTTCTTTAGACTAGATGGAAGTCTCTATTTCAAAGTTATTAAGTTTTTCTTCATCTTCCAAATCTAAAGTTTATTCTTCCTGGAGCACAGCAAAGCTCATATAACTTTCCTCTGCAGTTGGTAAAATAAAATGTGTTTGTTCATAAACAGATAAATAAAGCAGCCCTCAAAAACAAAACATCTTCATACATTTCCTACCTGCAATTCATATAAATCATTGCTATATCTTCCATATTCAACCATTCCTCCAAAAACTAGTATTCTGGTACCATCACAAACAAACCCATGTGCTGCACAGCCTGGAGGAATGTCTCCCCTTACAGCAGGAAGGAACCATTGATTTGTAACTACAGTAGGAAAAGAAAAAAAAAGAAAAGAAAAGTATTTCAAACACCAACATGTATATTTTTAAACACCTCTGCTTTCTAAAGAATTACCTTTTATCTGTAGATAACTGTGAACTTGCTATTTGCTTACGACTAAGTTTCAAACGACTATTTTTTTTTAAGAAAAAGAAAATCAAACACCTCTATCAAACTGATGTTACTCAATATATGAATGAGCCCATGAGGTCACTGTAACTAAGTCAGTTATGAAGGGTCACCCAGCAATTTAATAGACTTGCCAAGAATAGAGGCTAATGAGGAACACAAGTGCAGTTCCACACAAAAGAGATAACCATGCTAACTCAGAGGGAGCTAGCCCTAGAAACAGAATTATTAGAGCTACAGCAGCATGGCAGTGTGCCTGGACTTAATAGACCTATTCAAAAACTAATTACACTGTTCTGGGACCCACTTTAATATCCACAGAGCGCTGCACTGATATGTGGGAGAGGAGAGGCACAGAGTCAAGAAAGAGCAACTGAGACTGTCTGATCCAGCAGCAGCTTATTGGTGTTTAAAAATGTTCTGGAGTTTAAGAATTACAGGAGATATTGTCTTCTTTTTCCTACACTTTTTTTTTATGAGCACCAAAAGGAAAAGTATGAAATTCAAAGCTTCCAGTGAACATTGTTGCAGGGGATTAAGATATTCGCTCTGTGTGCCAGCTCCTCGAAAGTCATCACACACATAGCAAGAGCGATGGATGACATCCCACGCTCAGGCAGCTCAGGCCATAACACTGCATCTTAAACCCCAGAGAAAAAAGGTCACTTTGGGCCAAACACGCATCCAGGAACGGAACAACTGAGTCATGATCCTTTATGTCACTGCTGCAAAAGGGAAACACCTTTAACAGAAAGTCTGGGCAGAAAAACCCCCACAAAAGCCATGTTAAGAATCACTCAAAAGGCACCCATCAGAACTTCAGTTCTGATAAGACAGCATAACTGTACTAGGAGTTTTCTTTGGATTACTTGTCAGAACAGAAAGGTTAAGAGATTCTTTTTCTTCTCCTCTCAAAAACGTGATTTAACTACAGCTGATCTTTAAGCTATCAGAGAAAAATCCGCCTGGAAAAACCTCAAGCAGCCAACACTGGCTGATTGAGGAGCACAGAGCAGTCACTTAACTCTCCCGTCTCAGCCCAAGCTCTGAAATCACATGCAAGTATTCCAGCCTCATCCAGCATTCCGTACAGTAACTGTTTGGGCTTCTAATCTTTCACAAATAAAATCGGTCTTGGGCAGCTTCCTGTTTGGAAAGGCTCCCGATGCCAGTATGTTCACTTTTCCAACCAAGATTCCCATTCCAGCGCGTTCAGCTCTCGTGAGCTGCCGCCACCAGAGGGAAGAAGGGGGATCCGGACACTCGTGGGGACTAATCCCGCCTGCCGCCATTCAGCCGAGCCCTGCCAGGGCAGACTCCGCACCCCTGCGCGAGGGGTTGGGAGAGCAGAACAGACGGGAGATGCATCAAGAGGTTTTCCCGGTTCTTTTATCCCAGAAAAGGACCACTAACCCCGCAGCATCAGCCAGAGCGCAGCACTATCCCAGGGAAGACCCCTCGCCCAGGCGTTATTTCCCGCCCCGCCATTTCGGCTCCAGGCAGTTCCTCAGCCCGCCCGCCGCCCCCTCAGCCGAGCCTCCGGCGGGCAGTACCGGAGGAAGGCGGGAGACCCGGGGGCAATCCCCGGCGCCGTGCGGAGCCCGGAGCCACCGGCGGCCGCACACGGGACAACCCCGCCGCTGCCCCCCCGCCCCGCCCGCCCCACGGCGCGGCCCCGCCCCGCGCACCCGTGTTGTAGACGTGCAGCTCGTCGGCTATGCCCTCGTTGCCGCCGCCGAAGATGATGAGCAGCTCTCGGATGGCGACCGCGCGGTGCCCGTGTCGGGAGCGCGGCACCGGCCCCGTGAAGGAGGACACCCGCCTCCAGCTCAGCCCGGCGGCGGCCGCCGCCATCTCAGCGCCGCTCCCACAACGCACCGCGCGGCCGGGGCAGCCCGCCGGGGAAGGGGGAGCGCTGACGTGAGGGCGGCGGGTCCGTGTCCCGCCCGTGTCCCGCCCCGCGGCCGCCTCCGCCACAGCCCTGTCTCGGCACGGCCCCCTCCGCCCCTGCGGAGCCCCCGGGCTCGGCTCCGCTCCGGCGGGAGGCGTGTGGAGGGGTTCCATACCCAGCCTGAGGGATGCTCGCGTACCGCGGATGTGGGGGGGTCTTCTCAGCTTGGGGCACCCGCTCTGCTTCCGAGCCCTCAGAAACGTGTAGCGCTTTTTTTTTTTTTTTTTTAAACTAGCTGGTGGCAGGCGAGGCAGTGCTGCTGCCTGCGAGGTGTGCAGCGAGAAAGAGATGAGTCGCTGTTTAAACACTGAAGGATGAGATTAGCAACGGGGGTTTCGGTTCTACAGTCAACAGCGGGTGTTCCGAGTGAATGCGAAGGTCTGGTTCTGCAGGAGAGCAGCTGCTCTTTCCTGTGTGAACGGGGTGTTGTGTGAGAACGTAAACGTGTGAGGCTGAGGGGAGGTGTATCTGGTATTAAAAGCCTCTTCTCATTGTCGAGCTCTACACAGTAAATGAGTATGCTGAGATGTATTATTGAGCACTGTATCTTTAAGTTGCCCCAAGGGGGGTTTTAGGTCGGGCGTGGGGAAATTTCTTCACTGAAAGGTTGATTAGATATTGGCATGGGCTGCCCAGGGAGGAGGCGTTTAAGGAAAAACTGGACATGGCACTCAGTGCCAGGGTCTGGTTGACATAGTGTTTGGTCACAGGCTGAACTCAATGATCTCAGAGGTCCTTTCCAACCTGGTTCTGTGATGTGCATTGCCAGTAATCCAGAGGTTTCTGCCAGGTGAAGGAGCTGGTCCCGCTTCTGCAGGCTGGGTGCTGCTTAGATCTGTTCAGATTCACATAGAAATGGAAGGGGGGGTGAAAAAACCACAGGTGGATTTTGGTGAACATGAGCTTAATACAGTTTAAATACCATAGCAGGGAAAAAGTACTAATAGTTGTGGCCATCTGCACAAAGAACATGTGTGTATAACTCTTTGTTTATTTTTGTTCAAGCAGCTCTGTAAAAGATGGATTTCTGTACAAAATCAGACACAGATAATACAGTTTGGGCATGTTTGAGACACACAGTTGTAAACCAACATCTTTGGCTCCTGCAAATGGAATAGCAATCTTCATTTAAAACACTTAAGATTTTTAAGACCTTGACTGACTACTGCTTGTAGGTTTTGCACTGCCTCATAAAGAAAATATGAAAAATAGTTTACAGTTGAAGATGATTATGATTATTATTCCTTTCAGTACACAGGAAAATCTTGTGACAAAACAGTGTTTTATCATATAGAAGGTTCATTCCTATAAGGGAGGGAGAGAATTTGAATAAAAGAAGTGCTGTAGAAATAAAACTGCAGAAGCATTCCAGGAGAGCTTAGGAGGCAGGATATCAACATCTGCTGGTTACCTTGATATAAAATCCTTTTGAATCCTCACCAAACCTGTGGATTAAATGCTCAAAGATTTGGAAATGAGATGATTCAAGTCAAAGTGCATGTTTCAGAGTTGCCTTTTGCAAGTTTCCCTTAGCTTTTGACTCTCAAGGACTCTGCCAACAGACATTGGAAAAACTTTGGCTTTCAGTTAGACTTTGGCATGTTGTAGTCTGGCTCTTGCACACTAGTTACCTGTTCACATTTACCATGAATAGTGACTAAAAACCTGACTTGCAGCTAGACTGTTGAAGTAACTTCTGGAAGGGTTTGTTCCCTTCGCTTTTCCCCACCCCCTTAAGACTTTTTGTCTTATGGGATTTGTTTGCAATCTGCTAGCTGAAGCTCTGAGGCAAGTTTGCCAGATCTGGGGCTGCATCATCATTCTACACATCTGGAAGTGGTTTATGTGCTCTCATTCCTCCAATGTGGCGTCTGGACTCTGTGCTATTCCTCAGCAGCACAGGAAAAAAAGAAAACCAGCACAACTCCAAAGTAAACTTTGAAGAGTTCGGAAAAGGAATTGAATCGTAAAACTGTTACCGTGCCCTATAAGGCCTTTCTGCGGGTGACTTCAAACGAGGATAGTGGTCAAGGAAGCTTTGGCAAGAGTGCTTACAGCTGTGGGCTGTCTAGGATCCAAGTAAATAGCTCCGCAGCGCTTCAGGAGAGAGGAGTCCCGAATTCTGTGCTGCTCTGAAGAGGTAAAAAGACTAATTAAGCAGGAAATATCTGAGCAGTAATGTCACTGTTTTTGAGCTTTCCCTTCTGCAGCCCCTCGTTTTGTTACAGGATTTGGGAATGGAGCAAGGGACTGCTAGGTTCCAGGAAACAGTGTTTACAGTCAGAAAAAACTGAGTAAATATTTGCAGGAGAACAAATATACCTCTCTTTCCTTAAAAATCAATAGGTGATCAGTTGGTGTTTCAGAGGCTTAGGAATGCTGTGTTTTTAGAACTCAGATTTGTGTGAGAGTCTGTCTTTGGATCTTAAGTTTAAAACATGGTTCAGTTTATGTGGATTTAATATTTTCTGTAGATACCATGAAGCTGTGGCTTTGCAGCTTTCATCTTGCAGTGATCATCAGGACTGTTTTTGACTATCTTTGCAAATGCTAATTCTAAGAGAGTAGTCAGCTCTGTGAAAATCAATGGAAGGTTGTGATTAGCTAAAGAGGAGTTAGCAAATTACTCCAAGAGTGTAGCAGGTTCTGTTATCTCTCTGCTGCCCTAAATGAGTAAAGTTTTTAAATGCAAAAGAAGACAATACTTGTGTGTAATGCATGAGAGAAGGGCTTTCTCAGCTGTGGTTTTTTCCGACAGATAAGCTTGATTTCCTCTGTGTAAATTAATGCCACATGAAGAGAATGGTCTGCTGGAATGTAGATAAGTAGTGCAGATGTGAAATAACTTCCAGAAATACTCCTTTCTTACTGCAATTTAGTAATATGTTGAGGCTTAAATACATGTGAGTATAAGTGGTTTGTAAACAAAGCCACATCTTAGATATTTTTAATATATATTGTTTTGGTTGTCATTTAACTCGTTGGTCAAAATAAAGACTAATTTAGGATGCTGCCTGAACTTGAGCACTAACCAATGAGAGGTGGTCAGCTTTGTGACTCAGGTTACAAGAATTCTTGCTGTTCTGTCTGTCTTCTCAAGGAGCTGGAATAAACTTCATTTTTATGTGTGCACAGAACCCATCTTATATCTTTATCTGTGCTGTAATGTGTCCATATGTGTATGTGCGGAGAGAGAAAAAATTGTTTTCTGTCCTATATCCCTACACAATATAAAGGTTAGATCACAGAGTTGCATTTTTCTGTCCCCCCCCCCCTACTTCTGGTGCTGTTTTTTACTGTTGGTTGTTGTTATTTTTGTTTTGTGGTTTGTGTTTTCTTTCATAAACAGTAGTTTGGGGTCCAGAATTCAAATGAATGTGGTATTTCTCATAACCCTGTATTTTAGGGATTGTGTTCTGTCGTCTCAGGCGTAAAGTCATGGCCGCTCTCAGGCCTGGAGCAGAAGCACAGTTTTAGGGAAGGCCAACTCCTTTTCTTCAGCATCACAAACAATGTGTATAAATACCAGCCACATTACACATACTGGAAGGATACTGTTGTTAGAAAATATTTTCACTATTGCTGTGAAATCTTTTTACAGTCTAGAAGACACTGCACAGGTATAAGTTTCCCATATATTTGGGAATGTATACTCCAGTAAGAGATTAGTATTTGTGATAACTATTATGTTTTAGGTGAAATCAGAGATAAATGTATCTATGAATTGCATTAGTGTGTGTTTTAATACTTCTTTGAATAGTATTTTAAAATCTACTAAAAATTGCCTATTGACGTAGGGATTTATGAAAATGTTTTTTGCAACCTGTTAGTTGCTTAAATTAAAATTTGAAATGTTTCCAGCTCAGAATATTAGTTAATTGTTACAAAAAACCAAAAGTATTTATAGAGATTAAGTGCAGTTTTACCAGTTCAGCAGTAAAACTTGATAATTCAAAACTTTGTCCTTGAAATAACTAACTAGAATTCACTTCTGGTATTAATTATTTTTCTCTCTATTTTTTTTCTTTTAATTATTTTTTTATTTTATTTTACCACAGATCACAGTTCTCATCCAACAGAACATGGCTCTTTTAAAGAAAAGTAAGAGAGATTAAAGGCATTTGCAAGATGCATTTTTTAAAAAAGGACAGAAATGTCAAGTACAGTTTCTTATGTAACTATTGTCAGTGTAATGTACGAATTTATAGTTCTAATACTGATAAACTGTGATTAACTTCAAGTGTGCAAGTATTTTCCTGTTAACTGGATCAGATAAGTACAACCATAATTCCCATTAATTTAAAATTACTCACTGCTTATCTGCATGAGACTGGATACTTTGAAATTTCTCACCAATAGTGCAAGTAGCAAGTAGCTGCTAGTTTCATGCGAATTGTGCCAGAGCACCGAACCTGACTTTTTTACAGAGCTCTTCACGTTAATGCTGTACATATTCAAAACTGGGGTGTGGCCCCAAGAATTCCGGGGTTCTCATCAGCTGTAAGGGTCAGTGACTGAAAACGGGCTGGTGTTTACCTTCGCTAAATTTCTCCAAAGTCAGTGGACATTTTCCTCAGCTGGTTTAAATTAGTGCAGGTTTGGTGACAGGTGTTTACCAATTCCAATTTAATCTCACGCCCAGTTTTGTTTAAAACAGTTGATTAAAACAGTTCAAAACTCTGTTCCCTTTGCTCTTTTGAACACCTTAAATACCTCTTATGGTGCTGCAAGAGCAACAAAGTAGTCTGAAACAAAGAATTCCCTTTATCAAAGTAACAGTTGGTGAGGGCAATGTATTCCTTCCCTGCTGAACTGTCCCAGTACCTGTGTGTGTGATTGGTTTGTGTTGAATGACTTAAACTTGTACAAGGCAGTCTTCTAGGATGTATAAATCAGAATATATAGTCAAGTCTTTGCTGTTGCATGCCATGTTTTGATTTTACTAATTAAAATTACCCTGTTGAAATAAGTATTTTCTAATATTCTGAAACATTCCTGGTTTCAGTATCATGCTGGATTTGTTTTTCTAGAATTCTTAGAGTTTTGCTCAAATACACCTTGAAGATCTGAACACTGAAATAGATTTAAAAAAAAAAATCTGTGTTTGAAATTTTATCAGGGAAGCATGAGGGAATGAAAAGGCTACATAAAAATAATTTACTCATGAAGTGTAAATGGACAACAAACTAGCCAGGAAAAATGTGTTCAAAGCTCCTGGTAAAATTCAGAAACATGTGAATTTCCTAGTATGGGTAACCCATATATTTTGGGAGTCATGATCTGGTGAGGAAATGAACCATGAAAATCAGATAGTTGGAGATTATTTTAATAGGGGAGAGATAGTGTTATGTTTCTAATGTAAAATTTTTAGCTTGATCAAATAACATGAGAAAATCTGTATCTGTTGTGTTTATCAAATTCTTCTATCACCTGTACTGCTTGCAAATTGAATTTTTTTTGTTTAATCAGATACTTGGGTAGTAGCTGTTATACTGATTGTTAACACACTCTCCCTTTTGTTTCAGTTAACCAGATCTTACTGTTACTTCTTGTCTTAACTGTGTGCGCCATTCTGTATAACAAAGTTCACCAAATGCCACTGGCATTAAAAAATGAAACAGGTAAATTACTTGCACTTCTGTTTCACTTATGTTCCTCTTTTATAATCCTTGTGTCTTAACTTGAAAAATGCTTTTCATCATACTGAATCCTGTTTGTCCTGCACTAAATGAGCTACTCACACTGTTGCATATGGTCTGGGATGCAAAAATTTTCTTCTGAATTACTTGAATAAAATAGTAGGAGATTTGATAGTAATGACTAAGAGTTGCAGTTCTGATTCAAGTTTTTATCGAGATGTCACTGCTGTAGATGGAAGCTGGAGTATATCCTTAGCTGAGCTGAACAAATTGGAGTTATCAAGTGGTAATAAGCTTTGATCACAACTTGCCTCCTTGGGAATGTTCTTGGCCTGCTTATTCATTTCAGATAGACCATGATGTCTTGACATTTACAGCAGAGGTTTTTGCTGGAATTTTTATAATGACAGAAACCTGCTAAGGTTAATAAGGTTGGACTGGTATTAAATGTTTATAGGAATAGCTTCTTCACTGTTCCCAAGGTAAACAAACTCTATCTTGATATAAAGCATTTTTTTTCAGTATATTTTGTTGAGGTTGTTATGACTGTAATTGTTATGTTTTAACCAGTATAAATATATCCATATAAGTTCTGTAAGTTAATCAGTGCTAATCAGGTATAAAAATCATTCTTAGTATGAATGTGACTTGATTCAGTATTGTTTAGAGGGTTTTTTTCCCTTATATCATTAGCAACTTCCTGCTGGTACAAAATTTTGCAGTATTCCTTTCAAGCCAGCTTGCCAAAGAAATGGAGCTCATGCAATGGCACCATCCCTTTGACTTACCTCTTTCGTTTGATAATTTTGGAACCTATTGTTCAATTTGTGCTAAATATAACTGAGAAGGAGAAGTCTCAAAGGTATTCAAACCTCTTCAGGCTTCATATGAATAAGCAGCTACATGAAGGACAGGTTGAATTGTGTCCCTGCTGAGTAGAAGATGCCAAGAACTCTCACATATTCTGTTTGGAGGCATCCAACAGTCCAGTCAACCTGCGTGTAGCTCTGGATTAGTGACAGCTCATGCTGTGTGCCTTGCCAGATGGAGATGTGTATATGATGTGGTAAGGAAAAATGGGGTGGTGGGGAAACGATTCCACTGCTTGTGGAAGTATTTACTCATTCCCATGACCCAGATCTGATGTAAAATGGGTTTGTTTCTTGTAGTTGATTTGGAGAGTCCTGAGGAAATGGAAGAAGAAATCCCGGTGGTAATCTGTGCTGCTGCGGGCAGAATGGGTGCAGCTGTAGCAGCAATCAGCAGCATCTACAGCAACACAGAGGCCAATGTTTTGTTCTACTTGGTTGGGCTGAAGACAACCATCCCACATATTCGGTATACACCATGCTTGGTTTGTTCTGGGCTGTAGTTAGAGCCAGGTTGTTGTTCTCCCCAGCACAGGCATAAGGCTTTGGAGGACTTTTCAGGGAAATGTAGTGCTGTTGGTAGCAACACCCAGGATTCTGTACGTGATGGAAAAAGGACCACTTTGTCCTCCACTAGGCTCTGACTTGTGCAAAGGGGTGTGAAATAGTCAGGCCATGCCGTACCTGTGCTTCTCTGCTTTTTGTAGATAGGCTGCAGAAGAGTCTGTAGGAAGGTAAGGATATGCTGCCTATTTGTCACAATCCCACTTCGTGGCACTGCACTTGCCTCTCATCTGGTGCTCTGTTTTCAGTTTCAGGGTAGAACAGCTTGCTGTTTAAAGCTAATTTCAGCTAAGAGGATGTATTAAAGTTATAAACAGAGGCCTAAAAATATGACACCAACTTTCCTTTCTTTCCATTTCGCTCATTCCTTGATTTCTCATTTCATATTCTTTCATGAAGTGAAAATTCTTCATTTCATGAAAGGAAATGAATTCTCAATATTTCAATGAATATCATTTCTTTAAATTTTGATTCATTGTATTTTAATGTTAAAATTTCCAAACAGTGTCTTAAAGAAGGACAAAGGTGTGAATCAAAACTAAAACATTTCTTAGCAGTTCTCGCCTCTGGCTACTGCACTTCTGTAGCTGGTGTACCCACAATTTGTGTCAAACTGGAAAGATGTAATGAGTGGAGTCCCAAGGGAGTGTTTGCTATCCAGTTCATCAGCAACCTAGATAACAGAGAGGAGAAAGATGTTTATTAATCTGCAGTTGGCATGAAGCTGGAAAAGAGATAGCAAATGTATTGAGGACAAGAGCTGGAAATAAATTAATCATGATAAATTGGAAAAAATCACTGTAAAATAACTGTAAAAATATGATTTATATCTTAAAGAGTTATGTATTCAAGTGTAAAATATGGTTAAATTCAGTAGAGGTAATGTTGGTGGGAATAGCTGGTTGTATTGGCTCAGAGTGAAGCAGAGGTTCAGTTGCACCCATTTGGAAAATTACAGAATTATGATTGATAACTGACAACACTGATTCAAAACAAAAGGCATGCATCAGTGGATATACAGGTTGACATATATGACCAGAGGAGATGTGAGGAAACTTTTCCCATCTTGCAGACATTATTAGGACATCAAAATGGTGTGGTTTGTTTTAGGTGCCTTCAGGAAGGCACTCTAGAGGAGAGGTCAGGGGAGGAAATAAACAGTGGTGGTGATAAGAAATCTGACAAAATAATGAATAAAAATCACTTTGTTCTAAAGAAATCACAATTAGGAGGTGAGGTGGCAGTCATCTGGAAAAACGTAAAACTGTAAAAGGCAGAAAAATAACCTCTACTTTAAAAGCACTGTAGGTAGGATAAGAAATAATGACCTTTAACTATAGCAAGAAAACTTAGAAGAAAATAATTTATTGGTAGTGATGGTGAGAGATGTGTTGTCTGGGTAACATAGGGAGTCTCTGGTTTTGGCAGTGTGTTGTGGTTTTCCTAGACATGTTTTTTTGTAGCGGAGGGCTGCAGGGGTGG
>WBMZ01018152.1:0-33708 GCA_013400975.1 Atrichornis clamosus | reverse complement strand
CTGTCCAGTTGCAGGGGGAGTAAATGAGTGACTTTTGTTGGGTGCCTGGCATCCGGTCAGGGTCAACCCATGACATATTCTCAGCGATGAAAGATGTTGAGGTATTTGTGTAACTTTCAGTTAGATTTTGAATTATAGCAACACTTGAACAGGGGAATTTTTCATTGGCTAAACTGTCATTGAAAACACACTTGTACCATCAATATGATGCTTAAGAAGGCGTTATACTGTTGACCTGATGTCAGCTCTTGTGGGTTGAAGGTTTTTTTTCTTTTTGATAGGAGTTTTGAGAGGATGGAATATAAATCCATTTTAAAGATAAAATTGGTGGTTCAGCTATGGCCTTCCAACAGTGATTTCCTGTACTTGAACTGCTTTTAAAATCTTGTTATTTCAAATTACCTAAATTGGAATTCACTCAATAGCTTTTTTAAAGAGTAAATGAAGGGCCACGTCAGAGAGGAGAGACTTTAGCAAGGAAGTGATGTCAGTCATCCAGCCTGTAAAGCATTTTCTACAGAAGCAATTGCAATGTATGGAGCAATGCAGGGAAAGTCCCTCTTGCCTCTGGGATGGCAGTGGCAGAGCCTGGAACATGATTCCACACCCTTCCCAGGCATTTGGCCCTCTGCACACAAGGCCATGTCTCTGTTCAGAAAGATATATTTGAGAAGCCTTTTTTGCCTTGAGGCTTTTTTGACCAAAAGCTGGAAGAATACTCCCCATGGCAGAGGCTTCCCACATGCTTGGGAATGAGATTGGTTTCTGCTTGGGGCACTGCAGTAGGTATTGCAGCTTGTTGCTTGTGCCTGTCCACACACTAGATCCTGACCCTGATTTGTGGACTGATTTCTGGACCTCAGGCCTGATGCCTTATTACTTATTTGGGATTGTTCAGCCTGAAGAACCTGGGGAGAGCTTACAGCAGCTTCCAGTACCTAAAGGGAACTTAGAAAAATGGAGGGAGAGGAACTTTTACATGGGCATGTACTGACAGGGCAAGGGGTGGTGGTTTTATACTGAAGGAGGCTTGATTTAGATTAGATATAAGGATGAAAATGTTTTATAATGAAAGTGGCAAAACAATGAAACAGATTGCTCAGAGATTCTATATCCATGGAAATATTCATGATCAGGTTGCAGGAGGGTTGGTCTTGATGATTTCTAAAAGGTCCCTTCCAAATTGAAGTATTCTGTAGTTCTGTGATTACGGACTTGCCTGTTCTGGGGTCTCACCTCACCCAGTATGGTGAGACTGGGCTCTTGCTGCTGATACCATTGCCTTTGCCAGCTTTGTCACCATGCTTGGCTCCCAGCTTCCTTTTCCTCATGGAACAGCTCCCTCTTGCTGCTTTCTGACATAGTAGGACCAGAGAGCATCATAGAACATCCAGATAGGATGCAGTTATGGCAGCACTTCCTTCCAAATCCCTAGGAGTGAGGCTGAGAGATACCAAAATTTGCATCCTCTGAGGGCAGCTCATTGATACTGCTATTTTCAAGTCTGAAAATTAGAGGAGGAAAATCAGAGACCCTGTCCATTGCAAAGACCAAAGAAAAAAAATTACTTCTGCGTGCTCAGGCATCCCTTGATTTTTTCTTGCTGGCTTCCATTAGTGGGTGATCTGTCAGTGAGTTTTCAAAACTGTATTTGGAAGTCTTTGTCAGGATGCTCTGTAAACCAAAAATCTTAGTAGCTTAGAAAACATTACGAAAATAAAAGAAATAACCATAGGCCCACCTCAGAAGATCATGGAGTCCCCAGTGGTAGAGGAGGGAAAGATAATTCCGCACTTGTGTGGCTTCTGAAATGCTTTCCCTGTTCAGTCATCACGGACCATTCATCATGAACCATCCAATGTTGGAAACAGACTGCTAAGCTTTGATCTCACTGAATTAATCTGTTCTAATGCCTTTATCATGCACTACTCTTTGATGTGGGTAATATTCTGGGATGGTAGAATAACAGTCTTCTGCTTGTGAATTCTGATGGCACTGACACACAGGGCACAGGAGCTGCTGCCTTTGCAAGACTTCTGGCTTTGTCTCTCTCTTAAGTGTTTTGATTCCACTTAAATACTTACTGGCTGAGACCAACAGAGAGATGCTGCTGGCTCTTTCCTCACCTGAGGTTTTACACGAAGTCAGCAGAGCTGACAAGTACTTCTGGGGAACAGCAGGGGCTTAGGTGAGTATGCACTTAGCAGAAGTTACTTGCTTCTTTAGGCATTCAGGCACTATGTAAAAGGTTGCTACCTATTTGTCCATGGAATATTTGGAAGATAATGTGGCCCACTTCTATCACTCATCCTCCCAGGAAACCCATAACTCCTGGTCACAAGAGCTCTATGTGTTCATTTCTTTCCTCCATGTGGTGTGTGAAGGGGGACTGGAGAGTAGGGAGTTCAGAAAGTAAAGATGGCTCTCTTTTACCCTTTTTGTATACAAAGTATATGAAGATGACATATTGGCAAAACCAGCTAAATTTCAAGTGTGGCACTGAAGTACCATGAGTGCCAAAAGAAAACTGAGATTCAAGCACCAGTGAAGTATGTTGTAAGGTTCAGTCATCATGGATGTCATGGGCCGTGTTGTGTACCCCTCAACCACACTCCCCAGTTACTGCAAAAAATGACTAGTACCTTCTCTTGCATTTTTAACTATTTTTTGTAGTCTAGAAATGGTTCATATGAGATACTGCCATGGCTCAATGCTTTAAATAGTAGCTGTAAAAAAGGACATGCAAAGATTGCATCCTTTCTGGGAGATAAAAGTCATGATCCATCAAATTAGAAATGTGCTGGCAAAACATCTTGTTTTCTTGGTGTATGTGATAAGGCCATAGTCAGTCACTTAATAATAACACAGAGCATGAAAACTGTGGAAGACATACCCTAGTGTTGTTTTGGCTGAGAAATACGACTCCTACTTTCAGGTGTATTCTTCCCTCACTAGACATAAATGTTTTTTCACCAGAGATGAATGTACATGCATCTTTGCGTGACGTACAGCATCTTTGCTGTAGAAAGTTAGAAGATTTTCTTTGCAATATAATAAAACGTTAATTGCGGCATATCCTTTTCTGGCATGATTTTCATTGATTATTGTCAGGGTTTTGTGAAATGGTACATCAAATGGAAGCCTTGTCACTTGTGCTGTCCTTGTCTCTGCAAGATAATCAATGTAGGTTGGAAAAAGTCAAAGGCCTCAAACAATCAAAACGTAAATAACTGAGGCTACCCAGAAGAGCTGTTGCAGTACATGTGAGGCACCAGGAGCAGGTATTGCTATTTGAATATCTAAGTTGCCTTAGCAGGCATTTTAAGGCCATTAAAACCAGTCTATCAATCCTCTGAATGGTTGTAAGTTGGTTTGAGTGGGGTTTTTTTGTTTGCTTTTTTTTTTTTAAAATTACTGGTCTTCTATCTGCTTAGCATATATTAGAATTAAAACATATATATATATATATGATTTGAAAACTGCAGAGCTTAAAAACACAGGTTATTTTAACCTGTTATCATCTGGTGAGTGTTATTGAAGTGAATGTAGCTGTGCTCATCTACCACAGGCATAAAGCTGGAGAAAGCAGCTTAGTCTTGTTTGCAGAATTTTTTCTAGATAAAAATACGAAGATAAGAAGATTGCAATTTTTTTCCTACTTCTGTTAAGTGACCTTTCAAGTTCAGACTTAATCTATTGGCTGCTATACTTAAAAGAAATAATATTAAAATACACATGAAACTGGTTACATAAGTCAGTTCTGCTTTTATGTTACAGATATTAGTCTTTCCTGTGGTTTGTTCAGTTCTCTTTGTAGATTTATAAAAATCTATGAAGACCATTTCTTCACAGATGTGAAGGCATTGATGAGTACAGTCAGCTTTATTCTCCAAGTCACAAAGGGCAGGAGTAGCGGTGCAGTACCGATCTGTGCTTCTTAATCTTCATCCACAAATGGCAGCGTTTTGCTCACCAGTACATACATGGTCAAGGAATTTCATTGCCATTAAAAGTTCCCGTTAAAAGTAGCCTACTTCAGACGGCATGTTGAACCACAGGAAAAGACTTTTTCACCATGAGGGTGACCAACACTGGCACAGATTGCTCAGGGAGGTGGTTGAGTCTCCATCCTTGTATCCTTGGAGAAGTTATCTGGACAAGTTCCTTGGCAGCCAGCCCCAGGTGGCCCTGCTTGAGTAGGGAAGGTTGGACAAGACAACCTCCAGAGGTCCCTTCCTACCTCAGCCATTCTGTGATACTGCGGTTCTGTAATATTGAAAAACTCTCAATCTTTTATTAGGTATTTTGATAAAAATCCATAATTATTACATGTGCGGGGTAACTTCAGTTATCCAGAATCCCTTAACTCCTGATTCTGTGTATTTATCAGCCTCACTCCCTTACATGTATCCAGCATGAAAAATGGACATTTCCAACTATGCAACAGTATTATGTGCAAGCATTAAAAATAAGGAGAAAATCTTCTCCATTCCTTTAACTCCAAAGAATTCTGCCTACTTTTAAATACTTAAAATCCAACTCACTAGGTAATGGACTTCTGAAATATATATGACGGCTACAAGAATCTGACTTTTGCACAAAATACAGGGAGAAGATTTCCCTCTGAATTCAGGGAGAGGATTGCTTTTGGGATGACTGAAAGTTCAGATTCAATGCCATGTACTAGATACAGTGAGGTGAGTTCGGCATGTATTTGTTTTATTGTTTGTATGTTCTGACTGACAGGATTGTGGCTTGCGCTGCCATTTTCCTATTGGAGCATAGGGTAGCGAGAAATAAATGTGCATTAAATTATCCATCATGGAACAAGCTACCAATGTGATGACTTGCCTTTACTGAAGTGTACAGGTTTTACTTTTTTGTCTCTTTGCTGGGTGGTACTGACTTGGCTATAAAGAGGTACCTTGAGCTGCATGAGGAATACACTTCAGTTCTTTAATATTGCAGCAGAATGTTAATGTTTCCCTCCACAATCAAGGAGATGATTTCAGCATTAAAACTCTTATCTATTACACTGTGCTAATTATGTTACAAGATCTTGAATGGGTTCTCTTACTTTTTTTTTCTTCTTCCGTTGACAAGTAATCTTTGTACTAACAGCCCTATCATAATACCATATTTCTTCAGTGACAGCATGCTGACATCCAGTGTCAGCAATGCAAACAATTAACATCAGACTGGGCAACTAAGCTTTATGATATGTAAAAAGCACTTTGTGAGTCAGTCCATGAAGTTTTGCCACAGACTTTATACAGTTACTCTGTGAAATAGTCTTTGTATGAAGGGAACACATCCTGCAAGTCTGATTTAATACCACATCATTGTCAGTTGATGTTAGCTTGGATCTTACCTATCTAAATGCAGTGTATGGAATGGTCTTGCTGTTCTGGTCCTTGAAGAAGGTGTGAAATGATGAACCAGTCAGAGTTGTGTCAAGAACCCAACTATGAAAAAATATTTACTTGCAAAGGAGAGTAAGCACATCTATTTACTGAGAATTACCACAAAAATGTAAAAGGAATTGAACTTAGAACAAGCTGGTGAGCTGCAAGATGATGGTTCCAGGTTATGAAGATGTAAATATGTGTGGAAGTTACCTTGGTTTCCCTGACTGCTTTAAGTGAGGAAAGCACGATGTGGGATGTACGTATTTGTCTGTCTAGTGAGAGGTATTTATCTCTAGTGAGAGATATGAGCAGAAAATGAATTGTAGTGATCTAAGATAGAACTGAGGAGAACTTGAGGTCAGATATTAACTCTTATGAGAATTTTATATAGCACCAGAGAAAAAAGCCTCTGCTAGGTTTGTCACCAAATCACAACTGGTTTGTTGTCTTTTCGGAGCATCTCAGAGAAATAGCTGTCCTCATATGTCTCTTAGTCTTTTCCAACTCAGAGATTATTTTGTGGGGGGGTGGCTTTGAAAACCAAACAGAACAGGTTTCCATCTGGTCAGACAGGCTTGTTGATGACAAAATCATATGCTTATCAGTGATCTGAGTTGGTAAAAATGGTCTGTTTCATTTAGTCCTTCATTTAGGAAGTGTCTTGCATTCTTGTACTTATTTTTCTTTTACAAGATTAGGGTGGGGGGAAAAAGGAAGGAAGAAGAGATGTTGCTTAAAAGTGCTTGAAAATTCCAGGGAATTGGTAGGCTGGACTTGTTAATGCTCATGAAATGATTTTTGACTCAGGCTTTCAACTGAAAAAATGAGATATTAGAAAGATGATAGTCTTTTATCTGCTGAGGAAGATGGATGGGTATGACTTGAGATGTCATGTATATGAATGGGTGCTATAAAGGGATCATTCTAATGACATGCTGTAAAAGACAACTGTCAGGAATAAATTATTATTCTCTTCTGATGATATTGATGATAATGCACTCAAATTCCCCATGACACATTTCCTTACCTTAAGTTAAAAGCTTTTCCTAAAATGCTTAATGGGCGCAAAGGTCTTTGTTGTGCATTTCCAACTCCACGAAAAATACCAGGTAGTGGCTTACATAAGAGCAATTTTGCCTGCAATTAGTATGTTTGCATGCAAGTACACAGGCTTTGATTAAGCAAAGGAAAGTACTTAAGTGCATGTGTAAGTACCTTTCAGCTGTGGAGCAATGAAACTGAAATACGAGGGAAGAAAGCCTGACTCCAGAAGTAACAGGGCTGATAAGAAGAGCAGTTCTGAGCAGCTGAGCAGATCAGGGCTCTGGTGGGGATGGAGATGAGCTGGATGTAGCTCCTCCCAGAGATACCAGTGGAAAAGTCATATCCTGCCTCTGCAGCCCGGGACCAGTACCAGACTTGTTCTAAGGAGCAGCACTGGAAACACAAGAAAAGAAAGACAAAAGGCCAAAACCAGGGACCTGTTTTGCACTGCAGCAGGTATTGCCCACCTGCTGCAGTGCGACTGTCTTGACAGCCTGGAGATGAGGGCCCTCAGGCTGAAGGGAGCTGACCAACATCGCCCTGCTGCCAGCCCCCGCTCCCTGAATTGCCCGTGACTCACATGCAAAGCGCGTGGCTGCTGCTTGCAAGTGGCTCAGTGCTGCGAGGCCGCAGAGGGAATGTCGTGTCTACCTCTGGGCACCAGGTTGCTTGGAGAAGTCAACAAACCACCATTCCTGAACATGCCTGGGGAAAGGACACAGGAGAGGGACTGTGGCCACGGCGGACCCATGATGGGACAGGGGTTCGTGAGCAACCCACACTGGGAAAGGGAAGCCAAGGAGGAATATGGCAGGAAACCATTAACCACAGAATGTTAGAATGAGTTACGCTGCTTCAGCCGCCTGTGCACCCATGCCTCACTGGAGGAATTTTGGTGCACTGAGATTAAAAAAAGGCAAAAATAAGAGTACTTGAGAGCAGGAGGGGGAAGGACAGGAGTTTAAGTAGATTTTTGCACAGTGATTTCTGTTTGGTTTTTTCCCCCTCACTGTGAACCAGTCATTGTAGGTTTGTGTTGGTTGGCAGTAAATTAAGTCAAGTAAAATTCTCTAACTTGATGCAGTTGTATCTTTGACAGACTGGTACAAGAAGTGATGGGCTAAATTACGGTAAAGAAAATGTAGCCTGAGCATTTGGAGAAGTTTTCTAATGGTAAAGGAGGCTGATCACAGACTGGATTGCTGAGGGAGACTGTGGAGCCACTGGAGGATTTAAGAGCAGATTAAATGAACTTATGTCAAGAGCAATTTAGAAGAAGTTGATCCTGCCTTTGGGACGAAAAAGCAAATTAGGTGACCCTCTCGAGGTGCTGCTGAGCCCTGTTGCATTTGATTTCTATGACACGGACATGGTCTTGTGTACCCCAGGGAGAAAAGAGGATACTGAGCTTAATTATCAGTAGGCAGTTTCAGTCAGCAGGAGGTATTTCCTGAGGAGAGATGGCTTGAGACAGAACGCTGAGGATGTTAAAGAGGTGAAGAGTGCAATTAAATGAGATTATATAATGCTGTATTTGTAACTAAGTTGACAGAAAAGTGAATCCTTTTTCATTTAACCGAGTACTGACCATGTGCCTCAGAATAGTCTTCCTTAATTCAATGTATATTAAAAAATTGGATCCTCAAGTGCTCTTCAGGTCACTCTGTGGACAGGGAGATGCTGGCCTAGATGGTACTTACAAATTAAGGGGCCACCAAGGATGCACTCACAGGCTCCTCATGCTGCAGCTCCTTTAGCCAAAATGATTACTAACACCAGCTTCAGCTTGACTGTACACATTCAGTCTCAAGCACCTTGCAGCACTCCTGTCAAGGACAAGCACAATTTCATCCTTCTGCCTACCACATTAATGCAGATAGCTATTTTGAGGTTAAGGCCATGTTGACTTTGAACTGCAGCCTGTAATGAACACCTGGATGGAGTTCTGCTTTATTTGCAGGTGACTGAGGTATTATTATTAATTATTAAGCCATTTCTTGTAATTTAATTATTTCTCACCATTTTGTGATGAGCAAGCAGTGCCATTCTTGCCTGTAACCAAATAACCATCTCCATTTATCATACTAATTGTGGCTTAATGAGGAAGGACCTGGGACTGGGGAAGTTGTCTACCCTAAACAACTTTGGAATGTACATAGGCTGTAATAATTAGGTATGCTAGGTGCTATATTTATCATGAAGCTTAAATGCCATAAAAATTCATCATTTGGTGGTAGGCTTACAAAACACAAGGAATTGCCATAGTAAACGTGGAAATATGAAAATAGAGTAAGAACAGATATAAGATTGCTGCTTCTTGTATGGTTTTGCCACATAAAGGTATAATTCCTTTTCAGTCCAGCATACATGGAACTGGAAGAAAATCACAGCAAAGATGCTGTGCTTAACTGCATATAGCATTAGGAGGCGGACGGTTTTGCTTACTTATGCTGCCCTCCTGGTTCCCTCCCTGACCCAGCAATATTTCACTGGATTCATTTCTTCAGAGCCCTTGGATATACACTGTACCCTTGATAATCTGTGGTGTTTTTTAGAAGGGAGAAGAATACTGGACCTGAGATCTGATTTATGGATTAAAAGGAAAAATATGGTCTGCTACAAACCGTCTGTCTGCAGACAATTACCTTACAGATAAATAAATCATACCCTTTTTCTCCTATTTTTATGTTTTACCATGTGTTTTTTTATGTTTTATCATGGTTTTTTAATGTTTTTAATTCACAAAGGTTTTAACACAATACTGTCTGTACAACAGGGAAACCCCACCTGAATATTCTGGGGACAATATCCACTTTAGTTTAATACAGTGGATAATCCACTCAAGGTTTTGTCTGAATAGTAGCAAGTATAAATGCAACAACAGGTTGTTTTTGAAGTCCTCCCATGAGACAACAGCAATCAATAACACCTGCAATCAGAAACAGGGAGAAGTTGAAGTTTCCGTTTTTTTCTCTTTGCTGAGTAATTTCCACACTAGGTTTTAAGATGATGTAGTATTAACTATTCAGTATTAATCAATATTGACAGGAGTATTTATTGGAAGGATAAAGTGAAAACTACTGTAGTTCTTCAAAGCTGTTTTTAAAGCACTTGATTGCTTGGAAGATGCAAAGGGAACACTTGGTGAGAAAAACATCCACACTACTCAAAACGAGCACTAATTACGATAATTGCAGGTTCAAATCTGGATTAATCATATAGGTACTAGTCTGTACACAGCTTCAGGTTTGTTTAGTCCAGTGTTTAGATGTTGGGAATAAAGAGAAGGAAACACCTTTGTCTAGCATGAAAGTTGTAAGGATGATATTGGGGAATGGGAGATGAGACTATTATTCTGTTACTCCTCTCTTATAATGATGCCATCGCTGACCTTCAGCAGGCTTTTCATCATCTCTTTCATTTGCAGATACAGTCACCCACAAGTTTGAATAACTAACTAGAATCCCACCTATCCCTCCTGGTCTTGGCTGCAGATTTACATTTCCACCTTCTCTGTCTTGCAGTGCCTTTGTTGCTTTTGGCACAGCAGTGAACCACTCCTGCCTTGGTTTTGGATGCAGAGGTTACATGTGATATAAAAGAGGACATTGCTCTCCTCAGTGCCAGCTGACCAGAGGAGAAGGGCTTAGTTTAGTGTGTGCATACCTATCTCCAGTGTGTCAGGTTGCCATTCCATTGTAATTCTGTTCTGGCCTACAGGCTGTTATTTTATTTTTTCCTTGTAATAATTGAAATATGGCATCATTGTAAGGGAGAAGAACAGAAAAAAATGTGGCAAGACTGATTCTTGTGAAAAGGTGACATCAGTGTCTGTACAGAAAATGTTTAACCTTGCTTTGCTTAGTTCAGGATTTCATGGCTGGTATGACAAGCACAAGACTCCCCTGGGTGCTCATGCAGGTGGCCAGGCAAAATTACTTTGGAGGCTGGAACTGGGTAAAAAGTGGTGTGGTGGGTCAGCCCTTTTCCTACTTCCAGCAGAGATAATAACTCTTGTTTTGGAATACAAAGACCATTTCAATCCTCTTGAAATCAAGTGAAGCCTGGTTGTTTTCAGGGAACACTGTGAGGAACACTGATCAGATGGCAGATTGAGGCTCCTAGCAATGCAGGGAGACATTTTTTTGTCTTCACCTCTCAATAGATTCCAATCTCTGTGCCATGGGCAGAGACACCTTTGACTGGACCAGGTTGCTCAGAGCCCCATCCAGCCTGACCTTGAACACCTCCAGGGATGGGGCTACCAGAACTTCTTTGGGCAACCTGTCCCATTGCCTCACCACCCTCACAGTAATAATTTCTTCCTAATATCTAATCTACACCTACTGTCTTTGAGTTTGAATCCATTCCCCCTTGTTCTGTCACTACATGTCCTTGTAAAAAGTCCCTCTCCATTTTTCTTGTAGGCTCCCTTCAAGGCCACAATTTGGTCACAGTGAAGTCTTCTCTTCTCCAGGCTGAACAATCCTAATCCTCTCCACCTTTCCTCATAGGAGAGGTGCTCCATCCCTCTAATCATCTTGGTGGTCCTCCTCTGGACTCAGAGCTCTCTTTCTCTTGTGTTGCCACAGCAGTCTGGGTCATTACTTGGTAGGAACTGGGACTGGCCCCTCAGGTAAGAACATTTATTTATCATGTGATTGCAGAAGTGACTCAAAACTCTGGGGACACGAGGAACACATTTGAGTTTCTGGATCTTGGAAGGAATGGAGTGATCATAACGCACCTGACTGAGAGTCCGTGCTGGCATGTAAAGGTTTTGGGCATGGATAGCTATTTTCTTGCTACCTTGAGGTTTGGCAAATGTAGTATTCTGCTTTAACCTGAATAAAGGTCTAATAATATTGAAGCTAAAGGTCTGATAATACTCTGGACATTGAAGCTGCATGGTTCTATCATTTTCAAGGTAGCAGTCAGATGGAAGTATGTGATACCTACGCTGCATAGGCTGGTGGTTTCTACTCTGGAACATCTTTGACTTAACCACATCCTTCTGGCAAAATAGGCTGTGTGTTTCTGTTTGCACATGGAAAGCTGTGGCTAGCTCTAACTGTCTATGCATGAATTTTAGAAAAGGTAGGCATTTAGATTGCAGGGATAGGTACTTTGTAATGCCTGTCTACTATGATTCAGTTTTAGACTTTATATTTGGAGCATTATCTCTATATTTTTTGTTTGGAGTATTTCAAAACTTTCTCCTAAAAGTTGTGTTAGCATTCTCTGGTGTTACTACTCTCTCTCAGTCTGGAGAGATACTAATCAGTCCAGCTTCTTAAAATGGTATGCTATAACAACACATCGATAGCCTAGATTTCTACTGATTCAGTAAAGATACTCTTGTCATTTATTTGCTTGTTTCTTACTAGACTTTTGGTTTCTTTGACCTTTGCTGCTGAATACTGTTATTTATGTGACATCCACTCACCTCATGTCCTGCTCATACCATAAAAGACACATCCTTCATCAGTGCTGATGGGAACTCCAGTTCTTGGCTGGGTTCCATAATCCCAAGGTTAGAGAAGGAATATTTACTGCATTTACGCTTCAGTGTGATTTTTGTGCTCACAGGAGTAAGTATGTGCTTGTCTTCATCCTTGGAAAGTTTTTAAACAAGTGTTACATTCCTCTGCGAGGGTGAAATACGGAGCTGTGTAGAGCTGCTGGAGAGGACTAACAGAGCAATCAGAAAGGTTTCAGGCTGGCAGCACAGCAAAGGCTTCGATTTCCCAGAGGATGCCCTGCCTTGCTGTGTGCTTCAGCCCTGGCTGGGAGGTCAATAGCTGCGATTCAATCACGGGAGTTCCCGGGGGGCTGCACAGCTGCTCTGTTAGCGACCTGTCTCCTCCTGAGCTACTTGCTCTCTCCTCTTGTGTTCGTCCTCTCGAGTTTGGGCTTCTTCGTTGCATTTTTGTTGTGGCTTTGTTTGTTTGTTCGTTGTTTTTTTCTTTTCAAAGCTGCTCACTACTTTTCAAGTACTTTTCAAGAAAAGAAAGACAATGTTTACTGATTTGAATTTTGGGAGTTGAGTTCCACTGGAAAAATTTGAAATATGTTGCCTTTTGTTTCCCTCATAAGAACAAAAGAGTTGTACTGTTCTTTCACTCCTTCACCTAGTCAGCAAATGCACAAATTCAAATGTCAGTACCCAGAGGAAGAGCAAGTGCCTGGGAATGTGGCGGTGTGTGAGCAGCATTGTTGGTCAGCAGCCACTGCTCCCATTGAACACTGCAATTTTGCAATGCAGCCAGGAGTGCTGAAAGAACTGGCTGAGGAGTTCTCCAAACCACTTGAGCTCAGTTTCTCTGGGAGTGTTACAAAAGATATGCGGGACACAATAAAAACTAATGTTCTCTCTGTGTGTTTATAAATTAACAGGCTGTGCTAGGTAGCTTTAAATTGGCTAGCCTTTTATCAGTTCTCAGCAAATCATGAAAAGAGTGATAACAATCAATGTAAGCCGTAATCCCTTCATTCTAGTGAGTGTTATTCAACATGGTTTTATAATAAACAGTTCATTTATTTCTTTGGTGTCAGTTTTAATTAAATTACAAATCTGTGAGATAAAGGCAGCACTGTTGTCACGGACTCCAGTAAAACAACTGACTTTTGGCAGAGAAACATTCTGATTAGAAAAAGAATTACTGCCAAGTGAAATCAATATAGCATATATTAAATGAATTAAAATGTAACAATTAAGATGTTTCAATGAGTAAATTCAGATGCTGTATTTGAAATGGCTATGGTTTTCCTTGCCAAGGGTGGAAGATCAAGAAGGTAGGGTTAAGAAGCCCACGACCTTCTCTAAAAATGTTTTTAAAAAAAAATTTTTACCGGTGTTGAACAAAATAATTGCTGACAGAGTTTCAGAGAACAAGAGGTTAATGAAGTGTAAAGGAAAGGCAGAAGAGTTTTTTATAAGTATCAGGGTTATCATGGGAGAAGATGGGCTTCCCAAAATGCCATGTGAAGCACAGCCAGAGAGGGGGCCAACCACCAGTGAGCAGCACTCGCTTGCCTGGTGTGTCTGGGCAGGCACGGGAGGCGATGGCTCAGGGCCCCAGGGGGTGCAGTGACTGCGAGCTTGAGCGGAGCTCCCACCACAGGGTGGAGCCAGAAATGACAAGGGAGGTGCTAGCAAATGTCAGTAATGCATATTGAATGAAAATATAGCCATGCTGTTGCTGGCATTAATGAAAGTACTGCCAGAATACTCCGTGTAATTGTGTTGTCCCATACTTACATACAAGTGTGTTGGCTAGCTGGGAAGAGTTCAGAAGGCAAATACAAGGCTATTTTCTGACATTTCATCCTAGTATTTCTTGCAAGAGACCGAAAAAAGAAATCCAGTTCACTGCAGAGGACATTTAAAAGTAGACATAGTGCCTGTGTAGCAAGACGCTGTCTCACAGCAGAAGTCTCATGAATTCAGGACTGTGCTGGTTTTGGCTGGGGTAGAGTTAATTTTCTTTACAGTGGCTGCTATGGGGCTGTGTTTTGCATTTGTGCTGAACACTGGGTTGATAATATAGAGATGTTTTTGTTATTGCTGAGCAGGGCTTACACAGAGCCAAGGCCTTTTCTGCTTTTCCTACTGGGGCTGGGGGTGCCTGGGAGGCTGAGGGGAGACACAACTGGAACAGGTGACCCCGCATGACCAAAGGGATATTTCAGACCATATGGCATCATGCTCAGTATGTAAAGTGGGGGGAAGTAGAAGAGGGGATGCTTGGAGTGTTGGAGTTTGTCATCCCAAGTCACCATTACTGCGATGGGGCTCTGCTCTCCTGGAGATGGCTGAACACCTGCCTGCCCATGGGAAGGAGTAAATTATTCCTTCTTTTGCTTTGCTTGTGTGTGTGGCTTTTGCTTTCCCTATTAAACTGTCTTTATCTCAACCCACAAGTTTTCTCACTTTTACCCTTCTAATTCTCTCCCTGATCCTGCGGGTGGGGGAGTGAGTGAGCGGCTCTGTGGGGCTGGGCTGGTGCCTGGGGTTAAACCATGAGAAGTAGATACACTGGGAATGGACAACTGGAAGCTGAAGCCTGGGAATTGCAGACAGAAGTGCAAGTTTCTAGCAGTGAGGCCTGGAGAAACAACTTATTGTTCCTTTAAAAAAATCATGCATTTTCATAGTGAAGGCTTCAGGAGTCCAGCTTTAATTATGAAATCATCCAGCAGTTCTCATCCTGCCATTATTTTTTTCCCTAAGTCTCTAGGAAGAAAGTCTACAGTTCCTATTTTCCTGTCCATTACCTTGAAATTATGCAAAAAAGTCATGCACTCTTCTTGGTTAGTGATAAATTCATGTGCTTTATTTTGAAATTACGCAAATTAATTATTCAGGTATCTTGTACTAGCACATATCTCATCTGTCCAACAACAGAATTAATTTAAAGCTAATACAGTTATATCCTTTCTTTTTCTCTGTTGATTACAAATCTAAACTTTTTCCATTTGTTTTCAATGTAGTGACTCTGTGCAGAAAATTGCAATAATTGTGTTTACCAAAGTGATTTAATTGCCATGGTTTTCACTGTAAATGTAATTGACATCACGTTTCTATTTTCGAACTGCTCTGATGCACTGAAACTTCCCCATTAGTTCCTGGCTATTCTGCTCTGGTTTTCCAACAAGATGGTGGGGATATTCTTTTAAAAGTAAATAATGGGGAAAAGCTCATGTATATGCAACAGCTTTTCCTTTTACTGATTAAGGATGTATGTAGGTTCAGCATGTTGGCACCTTCTGCTGTATGAACAGGACAGGAAGCAATTCCGTGAAGGACTTGTTGGCAGCTGTTGCTGCTGGTGGGATCCTCGTGCTTTGTGTGAATGATACTGTACTTGTGTAATTTACAGCTTGGGAGAAGAGGGTCTCACATTCAAGTATGTGGTGATTCACGCTCAAATGAGAACAGATTTCTCAGGGAAGAAAGTGATGCACTCTTCCATTATTTCATGGCAATTTTGCAGTATTTTTTACCATCTTTAAAACATTCCTGGCACAAAGCTTATCTGACAGAAATTTTCAGTCCCTGACCGTGTTGTTTATCTCTCAGATTTACTTCAAGTTTTCTGTGATTAGTATTCCCAGCCTCTGCCTGCTAATACAACGTCCAGAGTTCAACAAGCTCCAGCTTTAGCATTTTTTATAAAACTCTGCGACTCTGCAATAAACTTGTCCCTTCTGTCTTATCACAAATATTTATCCCAATTCTCTTCATAAAAATTCTGAGTCATCTCTAGTTCTGTGCTTACAAAAATTCCACTGGAAAAACACACACACACAAACCAATCAAACAAAAACCCCAAGCTTCCAAACGCTTTATAGAAAAAATGTTTATTCCTGACTAAAAATCAATTCCTTTATGTACAATACACTTATTTAATTAAATAACTACTAATGGTAATTGTGTACTTGAAAAAGTAACTATGTAACCTAATAGTTTTGAAGTGCTTGTTGTTACTGGGCTTTGCTTGTATCCCTGTGATTTATTGAAAGGAAGCAATATACTTTTGCAATTTCTGGTGTATGCTAATTACCCTGTTTGGTTTTGTTTTGTTTGATTGTTTCTGGGTTTTTTTAGATTATTTTTTTTTTCTGAGAAAATGACCCAGCTTGTTTTTAGAAACTTAGACTTTGCCTGAATCAGGGATATAACCAGGCATTTTTCTCTTGCCCTCCTTGATTTGCGACACATGGAAGTCTGCAGTGAGAAGTTGTATAGATCCTGCTGATTCACTCTGACAGATTCTAATAGTTAACTGCATCCTGTCTGCAGGGATGTGGGATGATCTCAGCAGGATGCAAACAAAACTGAATAAGGTATCACCAAGCTTGGATAAATATGAATGTTTCTTATACTGAATGTGATAACTATAATAATATATGTGATAATGTGATTCACTATAACACACATTTGCAGGACTATTCATATCTAAGTTTAAAAAAGTAGTTATTAAAGGATATCCTGATCCCATTGAAGACAACACTACTGCTTCTATTAAACCCAGTGTTTGAGCCTTGTGCTCCATAGGAGTACTCATGCAGTGTTATGCATCTTCTGGTAATGATCATCTGAGAGGACATTATCTGCTAATTCAGTGGCTGGGAGTACCAGTGCAGTTGGCTGCTACTGCCATGGTGCTATTCAAGACTGTCTAAATAGGAAAACAGATCAGAACATCAGACCTCTGTCTTCTTTGCCACTGGAGCTGGTGGTGGAGCTTTTAAATATTTATTAATCTTAATAGGCACAAAAGCCTGCAGATGAACTAGGTATTGGCCCAGATAGCAGATCACTGCATAGCCACCCCTGCCCAGATTCTTTGCATCATAGTTCCGTGCTGCACAGGCAGGAATTTTAAAATCTGATGTTTGCAATTCAGCGTTGAGGCTCTGCCACGCTGGCAACCTATTAAAAATGTAATGGTAAGAAAGCAAAATTTCTTCTGACTTCTTGTGAATTCTAGGGTTTAAATCAGTTTACATTTATCATGAACTCTGATGATGGAGTGCTTGACTTATTGATCAGCATGAAAGGGAAAAGATATATGTGCCTCAAAATATCCTTTCCACGCACTGACTTTAAAATTCAGTGTGTTGTTGCCCAGTGATGATTTCATCTTTATTGCAGGGAAACTAAGAGAAGTTGTCTTACTCAGTTTAGCTATGGCCTTTTTTTCCCAGGTGGGTCATGAAAACAACTCTACAGTAGCAGCCATTTGAAAATATTATCTCTTTTCCCTACCCCAGAATGTTACAGAGGATTTACTGGATAGTTTTATTTGCTTCAGCAAATACCTGCTGCACTTAAGTCATAAGACACTGAAGAAATACTGCAGTAGAGTTCTTTTTATATCACCAAC
Source organism: Atrichornis clamosus (assembly GCA_013400975.1). Taxonomy (NCBI): domain Eukaryota; kingdom Metazoa; phylum Chordata; class Aves; order Passeriformes; family Menuridae; genus Atrichornis; species Atrichornis clamosus. Next base: position 16,364 of record WBMZ01018152.1, on the reverse strand, counting down.
AATGTAACTGCATTGTCAATTAGTCCTGAAACAGTGCTGAGGAGTTTATGGGAGGGTTGTGAATCGTACTGGAATCACTGTTTTGGGATTAATTTCTCTTTTAAATCCCAACAGGGAAAGATTTTCATACACTGAAAATGGATTAAAATGTGTTGTGCTCTTTTGTGGTACAAAGAGAGAAAAATTAATTTCCAAAGGGGTTACTGTTGATTTTCTAGAGAATGTCCATGCAAGTGTTGCAAATATATGATGTGAAGCTACACAGCCAACAGTGGATTTTGGAATAGCTTTGATCCTTTTGCTGTATCTCTGGGACTGGAGATTAAGGTTTGCTAGATGAGAGCTTCTGTTATTTGAAATATCCTAAATTTTTGTAATAGTTCTGAATGTATTTTCTTCCCAGCATGGATCAGAAGTGAACTGCCAGAAACTCGGTGGCTAGCACATTTGGGAGTGTTTGCAGAGATCTGTGTTCCAGCCCCTATTTTGAATCAAGTCCCTGTGCAACTGGCTTCACAGAGTGAAATCTTTTTCTCTCTTCCTTTAGGTTCACAAGAAAACAATGTATTATTTGGTGAGAAATCACTTCAGTGAACCTGATGTTTCCCTGTTAGAGGTGGGGATTTGTAAGCAGTTGCCATTTTTTCATAGAAGAAAGTGCAGAAATTTAAGGCCCCACGAGCTGCTTTCATAGAGCCTCATTATTTGCTCTGTCCCTTGAAACCCTGTCTCCTCAATTCATGTGAATATGTCCAGAAGGGCAGCCACATTTGGAAGCGAAATTCTGTAATAAAGGCATGTGTGGGAGGAAGCGGATCATTTTCACTGATCTTTTTGTCTCTCTTTATTTTGTTTTCACCCTTTCTTTTGCTATAGCAACAGTGCTGAGTGTTGATGCCATAACATGTTGAAGAGATGATCTGGACATTAACTTTAGCTCAATCCATCCTCATTTCCTGTAGAAAATGGATTGTTACCTGTGAATACATTTGTAACCTACTCCCTATATATCTCCTTACATATATACTCCTTCCTGCTCGATATAGCCCTCTCTGTATATCTTACCCATAGGTGGCATATTTATCATAACATTTTCACTTAAGTGCAGCCAGATCTCATTTTCTGTTTTCAGACGCTTCTCATTAATATTTCAGGAGCAAAAGGTCCCTTCAGGTTGGAATACATCACACCTGGCTGAGGCAAAGTGGTGTTGCATCTTTTATGAAAGTCTTTCAGCTATTTTTTTCTGGGATAGTCCACCTAGTCACAAGCAGTGGACTCTGCTGTTTCAATCTATAATTTCTTTTGTTTCCTTATTAAACAGCCTGTCTTTTCCAAATAAATTGCAACATATCTACATTTCCATCATGTGTAATGGCCCTGATGTGGTCTATGTCACTGAAACCTGGCAGAGTGAAATATTGCCCTCCCCCCAGTTTTGACTATCATCAAGTTTGCATTATATCAGGTCATCTAGGAGCTACTGCAGTAATCCTTCATTCTTATTCTGGCTGTCCACTAGTGGCCTCTTATGTTTCATCAAGTGAAACATTGAAATAACAAGATGTGCATATTTATAGCCTCATAGTTGATTAAGTATAGTAGCTAGCTTTTGAAGTAGCTATGGGGAAATAGGATCCTAAATCAGAGCTCATTTTCCCCCTTCAGCTCAGATGACAAGGGAAATGAGATATTCCTAGAAGTGTTGTCCACAACTGGATGTAATCAGGAACAGAAGGTACAGCTATTTGACTCTATTAATTAACTCTTTTCCAGAGCTACACATCTGTCAACTGGTAACTGCAGTAGCTTCTCAACTTCATTACTTTAAGAAGGCATATTTAAGTAGCATATTTCTTCTTTTTTTTTTTTTTCTGGTTTCATTTTTGTGCAGACCCTTTACAGGTAGTGATACATAGCAAAATGACTTCTTACTGATCTATGAAATTGCAATTTACCATTCCTCAAAACAATCAAATAAGAAAAATCAACAGAAAACCCCTCTGAGCCTCTGCTACCAGCAAAGATAGAGTGTACTGTAACAGGAAATTTTTTGACGTAGCAGTCATCAGACTGCACAAGACATCAGTCTCCTTCATTTGGAGGTATATCTATGTATTTTACAAATTGTCCTTTGGCCTCATATTCCGTGTTCTTTAGCCAAAAGACCAGCTAAGATGAATGGATGTTGCAGAGGCAAGGAATCCTTTGACAAACACTTCAGCTTACAGCTACAGAATGGCATTGAAGTTCCTCATGACCCAGAGCCAGGCCTGAACTGTGCCCTTCTGATATTAGGGTGTGTTGTAACCATAGGGAGGATTACCTAGTTGCTACCTCCCAGTGTGAGGATTTGGGGTGAATTGCCCAGCCTATTCCCTTCTCTTGTGAGGCTGGTGTGATGATGTCCCCAGGGAGTTCCTCAGGGGGTTCCTGGACCATTGCTTCACCCCTGCTCAAGGAGAAGGTGCACGGTTCCATGGTTTTTTTTGCTGCTTGCTGACATTAATATTACATCTCCTGACTGATGAAAATTCAGGTTTCCCAAAAGATGCTCGTTTTTTGTGTCTGAAGGCTATTTGCACCTTGCTGAGAATAGTGCCTGGCCATGGAAGGCCATTTCCCAGCAGAGACCCTCTGATCACTCCGCAGTCTCAGGCCTCAGTAGAGCATTACTTGTCCTTATTTGTTCTATTCCAAGTTAGCATTTTTATCACTGCTTTCTACTATCATGATGCTCATGGTAATCATGCGCCTAAGGCAAGAGTGGGTGGATTTTCATTTTTCATCTCTGAAAAAATGGTGGGTGGTTATAAACCCCTCTCCAAGGGTCTCTCTCTTGGTTTAGGTCTCACCTACCTCAGATGACAGTTTTCTCTCTGTATGTCTTCTCAACAGATTTTGAGAGAAGGCATCTAATGTGGCTTAACTTCTTTGCATTTTCTTTTTGTTTGTGACAAGAAGTAAGAAATGATCACCTCATTATAAGAAAATAGGAAATCCCAATTTTGGCACATATCGTTCATTTAATTATTGTGTGATTGCTGTGTGACAGCAGAGTAGGAGTAATATGGCCACACACTAGTGTTTCAGGGTGCATTTTTTCATGGTCTCCCAGAAAGAGATCACCAGCCCCTTTCTCCAGCTCTCCTTTCTGCTCAAACCCTGCCCTGCCTCGGAACGTGTAGCACTGCAGATCTGTGAGTGCTTCCTTCAGTTCACAGAGCGCTAGTAATAAACAGGCAGCCTCTTGATTTAGTTTTCAAGGTTTTAAACTTTTGTTTACTCTCCAGGAAACGTCATTTATTACTCTTGTTAAATAAAAAAAAAACTTGAGGTGCTTGAACCCCTTTTTGGGAGTGTTGTTTCGAGTATCGGTTACCTTGGCCTGCCTAACCTTTCACTACAATTGAAACACTTCTACTCTCTACTGCTTTAGCAACTTGGTGTTATGTTTTAAATATAGAGGAGGTAACACCTCCTGGCATGGCATGAATAGTTTTCAAGGCTAGGCTATTCTGTTGTTGGGTTGTCTTTTTCTGATCAACAAGTTCTTCTTATTTCAGGTTGGAGCTCATTAGCCTGAGGATTCAAAAGGCTGGGATTAAGTTTGTATTTCTGAGATCTGATTAAGAATTGTAACAAATGCAGATGAAATTTCTGTTATAAAACATCACTTAAATTACTATAAATCCTCATTTGATTAACTGCAGTGCTACAGGTACATACTTTATGAGTGAACCCAAATCTATTAGAATTTTTGCTTTCTGAAATCAGTTTCTTATAGATAATATCTGTTTTTTAATGGAAGTAGAATTAGATGATTATCCCCAGTAATGAATTGGAGAAACTGGGAAAGTGCTGCCATGATTGTTCCCATGCTCAGTCAGGTTATGTAAATATCTCATAGGAAAAGAGTTGCCTAGAAGATTGTGGGAGAAACATCCTGTGAATCATAAGCTCTTAAAGGTATGGCATGAGAAGAAAAACAGGAGCTGAGTGCAATCTGAAGGGACAAAAGAAGGTGACAGGTTTACATCAGCACTGCACATTAAAGTACAAGTAAATCCAAAAGGACTAGAGTGAATGCTCACGTCAGCAAAAAGTGACAAAATATGAAGTGAGGCTGAAAATGAAGCATTCAATGTGTTTAGAAGCCATATGTTATTGATGATCTGAGCACAGGATCTTCTTTTCTTGCAAGTATGACCTGAAAGATGGTGTTTTTTGTCCTCTCTTCCCAAATAGAAATATGCTGATACTGAGCTCCTTGTTGGACATTTTTTTTAAGGTATTATCTCTCAGTAATAGCAATTGCTGTCCCTCTTTGCTTTCAGTTTGAAAGGTTTTTTTTGTTTGAGTCATGTCAATGTGTGTGGACTTCGACTTCTCTTACCTTCACTAGAATAGGCCTGTTCAAGCAAGATCAGAGAAACACTGCTTAAGGGAGAGCAGAGGAAACATGGAGGAGGAAGAAGAAACATCTCTCTGTTAAGAGGATTTTTAAAATGGGATCTAGGGAAGCTATTCACATAGGAATGGAGGTTATGGTCTCCATACAGAGGACAAAATGACTGTGCAGTAGTGAGGTTCCTGATGTTCACTGCCTCATTTGAATCAGACATAAGCTCATTTGCTGTGTATAGGGCAAAATCGGAAAGGAAGTAAAGGCCTATCAACAGCCCAAAATGTGACACTCAGTTGATAAAATTGTATCCTGTTTTGGAATTACTCCTCTAATTGTCTTTTGTCTCATCATGGGGAAAAAAAATCTTTCTCTTCATTTTAACAAGAATAAGTATATATATAGACTTTCTATTAAAATTCACTAACTCAGCTATTGTCATTCCTTTTATCTTCTCAGCCAGGTTAATAAGATTCTGTGTATACTGCAGAACAGTAACACTCTTGTCTGGTCAAAACCACATTTTACATCTTCTGGGAGGAAGTAATCCTTATATAAATATGCAGGTTGCACTGTTATGTCATTGGGAGTTTGCTTGTGTGCTGAAGAAGAAAGGTTCCTAGCTGATTGTTTAGAATTAATTAATGCTTCCAGAATTGTTTGTCATGCTACACTAGTGTAAGAATACTAATATACTGTAACTCCAATGCTTCCAGTTCAGATTCAGTGGCAAAATTATACTGTAAATAAGTATAATAGAACAAAGATAATTTATGTGGTCATATATAACAATAAAAAGTTGTCATATATAACTATATTCCAGGTATTTCTACTGCCACAGCACTGGCCAGCTGACACATCTTTTCACAGCCTGGCTTACAAAGAAATGGCAATTGTAAGTCATAGTAGACATAGTACTCACTACAGTTCATTACATAAATACCTAATAAATAACTTTCTGGAGCTCAGCTCTTTGTGGGATAGTGATACTTGCAAAGTTTTCTGTCCAAGAGAAGCAGTAAAGAGGATCCAAAAAAGTGGTAAGAGCTTCCAGAAGTAACCCCTGTTTCAGCTTGAAATTGTCATGCTAGGAGGATCCTTTAGGACCTTTGCAGCCACTAACTCAGAAAATGCCAACTTACAACTCCTTCACGCAGGGCTTTCGGAACAGTTTGATGGAGCTCATAAACATCTGCTGGACAGGTGAACTGTAATTAACAGTTCCAGCCATGGTCATTAGGAGTCATGTTCCCTTGCACAGTGGATATTTCTCCTGCTGTCCTTGTGTGGCCCACTACAAAGAAAGAGGCCGTGTCCAAGAGAAGGACTGGTGCCCCTCTCCTTGCTCCATGTTTGCATGCATTGGTCAAGCTTAGAAGCAGCTGTAACTCGCCTCATGTAATCAGAATAACTTGTTCACTGGGCATATTTAGATAAACAAAACCTGAGGAAAGAGTAGGAATTACTGCAACTAAGGAGGAGAGAAACGTCTTATATGAAGGTTGGACATTGCTTGAATGCTGAGTCTGGAGAAATAACCTTGACTTGTGCTTATAACACAGACTTTTGGGATCACCTTACATAATGAAACCGTGTCTCTATTCTCATCTGCTAATAGGAATAAACCTTACCTTATCCTCCTGCTGTTTTACCTAATCAGATTTTAAGCTCTGGGGACAAGACTGTCACTTAAAATAATAAGTGTGTTCAAAACCCAGTTTGTAGGTGGAGCGTCTGAGCCTCAGGGGCCACAGTCATGAAGGGATTTATATGCCTTTGCCCACTGATTTCTATGGGAAGTATATTTGTGGGTCTTTGTTGTAGATAATACAGAGTAAGCATCAGAAAAAAACTTGCTAGACTATTTAAAAGATTATATTGGAAAGGAAAAAAGGGGTGGCAGAAAGAACAACAGTGAAAAAACCCTGAAAGAACAATGTTTACAATAAATACAAACAAACAAAAAAAAAACAATATGTAAGTTTTAAAGTTTTATACGTTAAAGATCAAACAGACTCTGCAGTAACTTGCAAAGCAGGCAATGCTTAAACTGCATTGAAGGTTAAGAAGCTAGTAGAATTCATTCATTTCTTTCTTTCTTTCTTTTGTGATGAAGAGCACTAAATCTGTGTTATTCTAGGATAAGAAGAGGATCCAGGCCATGGAATATAAGTGGAGCACTGGTATGAGAAGCCTTTCTTCTGCTGCTGTTCTAATTTTGGGGTGAAACCTAAGCCCAGATCTTAATCATGTGCAGTGATTAAGATCTTGCTAACAAGTGGATTGATTATGTAGAAAATCTCAAGCTTCAAGTTTGAGCATGACACTGAAGGTCCAGAAGATAGGAGAGAATGGAGTCTTCTTCTTTTAAAGGTTTCTGTCACTAATGTAACTGAAACAACAAATCCACTCTGATAAAGCAAAATTCTTCATAGCCAGAAAGGACTGGATTGAACTTCCTCCTCTGAATGGGGGAGTAGGGGAAAGCAAATATAATGGAAATTCATTGCCAAGCTACTGCTCTCCTGTCCTGCTGAGCTGAGGAGGACCAACTCAAGTCTCTGACAGTACCTGTCTCTCATGCCTTGCTTCCACTGCAGCCCTCACTTGCCTCTGAGTGAGTGTTGTGGAGGAGGAAGCAGAGGGACAGAGTCCCAGTGCACGGCCCCTGTCTCCCCCACAGGTAACACTCAGCTCATGGCCTGAGAGGAAGGAAGGGAACTGTTCCAGTTCTGTGAGTACAGACTCCAATGAGTACAGACTAACATGTGAGGCCTTTTGAATGTGAGCACAACCACGTCATTGCTTGTGGGGTTTGGTCCTTAGTGCTCTGGGGAGGACAGGGAGACTAGTGAAGTCAGCTGCTGCAGGACTCTGGGTGTGATACATTGGCAGAGAATTTAAACTAGAAACCTCAGGAGAGATGTACAGTTATTCTGCTGTCAGCCAAGATTCTGCAAATTGATTTCTGGCTCTGTTTGTATGATTCTCTACAGCTGGATATTAGTTGTTTTTCCTTACTGCCGCTGACCTTACCTTTTTGTTAAAGGGTAGGAATTTAAAAGGATGTCCTTATGGTGAGAAGACATAAATTTAACCTCTCATGGGGAACTAGGAATAAAAGTCATCCTGTCTTCCACGAGAATTTTTATTTCTATTTGAATCCTAAAAGCCCCTTCTCCTCCCATCACTGCAAGGTTAGATCTGAATTTTTGTTTGAAGAAAGTTGCCAAACCAGGTGTTCAAAACCTGAATAAAACCATACAAAGAAACTGCTGTTGTGCTGTAGTAATATTGAAACAAAAGCCATTTGCTCATTTCATTTAACACTGTGGATCAGCAAAGAAGGAATTAAAGGTATTCTGATTGCTATTTGATTTTATATCTCCCAAGAAAATTAATTAAATTAGTGTTTTATTAAATAGTATTTAATGAAAAAAACCCAAACCCAAGGGATTGTTTGGATTGTTCAACCATCTAGGTCTGAAAATCCTATTGAATCACCTTTGAAGTCAAAAGGAGGTGTTGCAGAAGCAGACTCTATGCAGAATGGAAGTAAGGCAGTTCTTCATTTTCTTGGGTGATTATCGAGCATTTAAAGGTTGCATTGTGCTAAAAATGCAAGTAGTAGATTTGCCACTGTAATCTTTTCAGTATCTTTGTATGATGATGGTAGTTATCTATTTAGGTCTCTTTCTGAACTATCTGGTAATTATTGCTGTGCTGTGCTGCTGTAGTTCAACGAAGTTGTGACTGCACAGGGTCCCTTGCTTAGTTATGTTCATGCAACACATCATGGCTACAGAAGTCTGACACTGCTGAATAATCTTTATTTCAAAATGCATAGTAGAAAATGTCACATTTGTAGATAAAGAGGGAACATTCCTGTCTATGCAGGCAGAGCTGATTTTCTTTTTCCACAAAAATATCACAGTTCCTTGGGAAACTGTCTTTTGTTGATGGATCTGAAAATAGCCTCCTTAAACCTTTCAGTCAGACTTAAGCCTTTCAGTCAGAATGGTCTGATGGCAGATCTACAAAAGTTATGTTGCCTAAATTATAAGCTTGATTTACTTTTTGGATGTATGAATTCAAATGTGTTCTTTGCAAATCCTAGCAATTTTGGTGTAATCAGAAGAGATTACGTGCAATTTCACTGTCACTGAAACGAGCATCCACGAGGCTGCGAAGCACAGGCAAGAGAGCGTTCTGTTGTGTAGGAATAATAGCCCCCTGCCTGAAACAGATGTAAGATTTCTGTGATGTATTGGGCTGTCCAGTGGTGCCTCAGGTAACATCAGTTTTACGTGTGCAACCGAGCTGCCAAATCTTTCTCGCTCCATTTCTTTCCATTTGTGATTTTCCTTCATTCACTAATCTCTTTCTGGTTATGTTTTCGACTTTGTTGGGAATCCAGTCAAGGAATCGGTTCAGATCCCATTCTTCTGGGAGTTTCTATGAAAGAATAGCTACAGTAGTGATGAAATGTGACTAAATATTAAGAATATTTTATTTTAATGATGCACTTTTATAAACTTGTTTTGCAATTACTGCATTTTGCAGTAATTCCTAGGGTTTTTTTCTGTCTCAGTGTAACAGGGTCCAAAGTGCCAGAGGAGGGTGACAGCAGATTTTTCATGCAAAACACTATTGCAGCCTATAAAATGGAGGTGTGGGTCTTCTGATTTACTTAAACATTCTGCATTATTTTCTTGCACATGAATCTTTGACAAGTGATTGTTCCCCTTTTGTGTGTGTGTGTGTGTGTGTGTATAATGGTATGTGCAAAAATGGCTGAAAGTGATGCTGGAAATAGGCATTACAAGGGGATGGTGCTGGAGCTTTTTCCACTTGAGTAAAAGCATTTATTTGGTGATGGAAGGATGGAGGGATTTGGTTTTGTTGTGACTCTCTATCAATGCAAATGAGCTACTAGTTTAAGAATGCAAGATAAAATGACTTCACCTTACCCACAACTCCAACTTTCCAGTCTCCAGAATCTTCCAAGATGAATCTGGTAGAGCAGGTTTTTCTTTTAATGACTTTGAAGCAAATGCTGTTGGATTCCTTTAGAGTAGTTAGACCCTGGATCTGGGATTCTGCCTCACTGGATCCCCCCACAGGGGGACTGCCATATCAATACCAGTTCAGTGCTTTGCTGCCTTTTCCCATGCAAAGTGCACTTTCAGTGCTGTTTGATCCCCACAAACAAAACCTTAACTTTTCCATGTCTGTCCTTAGAAGTATACACTTGTATGAAATATTGCAGTTATTATAATTTAGTGGGAAAACTGACATTACGTTCCTTGGAAATACGAATTAATTAATTTTCTAAGAATTTCCTACTGCCATTGAATATGTGTATATTTTGCCAGACTTTTTGGAGCAAATTCCCAAATTCACACCACATAGAGTAAATGCACTTGAAAAGGTGATGGTTCTTACTGCAGAAATCGTTGTTTGCAGTCATTTTAAGTTCCTTACTTTCCTTAAATGGTTGAAAGGTACTATCAATTGAACTGTAATAGTTTTATCTTTATTAAATTTTGGAACAATATGTAAAAAGAGGAGTCATTCAAAGTATTTCCAATGAGTCTGTAGTTTATGATAAAATCTATAATCATGTAATTTGGGTTTCACGCAGCTTCTAAATGCTGTGAGCAATTTCTTTCCCATATTGAAAAACCTGCTGTTAAGATTGAAGAGGCTGCAGTGGAGAATTGTATAAGTGCTTAGGACTGTGAGGATATGAGTTATGAAGACAGATTAGACAGACCTAGCTACAGGCTGTAGTATATTAGACAGCATAGATAAATTGAGGCTAAGAGGGCATCTCACAGTGGGATGAAATATACTGAAGGAATGCTATAGATGGGTACCTCTCTGTGGTTTAAGACTAGTTGCTTCAAAAATGTGAGGTCACATACCATGAAGTTGACAAGCAGACTTGGAAACTTGTAGACAGGGCACTGAAGTGAAGCATTTGTGTTCAAATAAGGGAAGACTGCAGCAAACTGTATGCATCAGCAACAAACAGAAATTATTTCAAAAGAAAACTGGATTAAGCAACCTGAAAGAGAGAAACAAAAACATAGTTTCAGGTGAAGAAGAGTGCAAGGACTGGGATAAAAAACCCAAGATATAAACAGAACCTCTCTTTAAGAAAAGATATTTTTCCCTAGTAGTTAAGAGATCTGCCTTCCACCTTGCCTTGTTGACCTTGCACAGTTTCTGCTCATGTTTCAATCAATTTGGATGTCCTTCTGCTGTTAAGGCTTAGGGCTCCCCCAAGGTACATAAAGTAACTCAAAAGGATTGTGGGTTGCAGAGGTTTTTGAAGTACTTTCATTTTTAATTTACTACTATGTAGTAGTAGCACGTACGCATACCTTAGACCCAAATGAAATTGTACCCTTTTGTCTGTTAACTAAGGTTAGCTCACATGCCTGGAAGTAGAAGACTTCGTGTTCCCCATTTAGTGCTTTATAGAATTTCAAATTATAGTTATTTGTAGAAAAAGATACTTCTATTGTATTATAATAGTGATTTTTTCTGTGTCCCATGAACTTTGTTAAAACAAGCATTGAATTTTAACTTCCTGCTGTACTGACCTCTGTGTGGTTTAAAAAAGTTCATCTTACCAGTTATACTCATGGTGCAGAACTAAAAAGCAGCTGCTTCTTGATAATAAAGTGGAATTGGCTTTCCTTGGAGGTGACTAGCCATAGGAATGGCTCGTGCTGCTTGCTGTTACCTTGACCTGCATTTGCAGGATAAGACTTCCCTGTGGTGTGCTGCGATAGGGTGGAGGCTGGGAAGTGACAGCAAGAGGTTTCTTTGGCTCCTCCACTCTGAGTGCGGTGGGTTGTAACACCCTGGCGAGCCCCCAGGTGCCCACCCAGCCACTCCCTGCCTCCCTCTGCCCAACAGCACAGGCAGAGGAAATTAGATGAAAATGCTTCTGGGTGGATATAAAGACTGGAAGATTGCTCGCCAGTTATCATCGTGGCCAAAACTGACTCGACTTGTGGGAAATTAATTTGATTTATTGACAATTAAAGCAGATTTGGGTTATGAGAAACAAATACAAAATTAAAGCATTTGCCCTCTCCCCAGCCTTTTCCAGGCTGAAATTCACTTCTTCATTCCCAGCTGGAACCCACTGTACCTGGTATGGGGAAGCCCTGGACACTCCTAAAAGATGTTGTCCCTGACAGTGCCTGGGTACCTGCACCTCATATCCTGAGATATATTAGTTTTACTGTTTTTTAAGGAACCTTAAAATCTGTTTTTGACAATTTTAGCTTTTTCTTTTGTGCACTCTATTTTTGGAGACATTCCTTTGTTTCCTTTAGAATTCAACCATAGTTGAAATCTTGATGTAAATTAACCCAAAAGAAAATCTTTTTCTCTGTCAAAACATGTTTTAAAGTGAAATGATACTTAAAGACTTTAGTTTTGAATACACATTAAAGAAAAGATTGCTATCACTTTTCTCTTTTCATTGGAGAGGTGACCCTAGTTGATCTGGCTTTTTTTTTTTTTAAATTAGTTGCTTAAGCACTGCCAGATATCTAATTAAGTTCCCAATTATTATGAATATTCTATCCTCAGATGACTTCTTATATTAGTAAATAGTTCTCACAAGGTCATTGTTTCCACCTGGCATATAAAAACTTTTCACTGTTTTTTGAAGCAATGATAGTAGGAAATTGGCATATTACACTGCCTTCTTGCACTTAGATTAAAAAAAAATCTATTTAAGCAACTTTGATAAAACCAGAGTGGTCACACTGCCCTCATATTCATGTGAACAGTATGATCACACTGTAGAATAATCCTGCTTACAATTCACCTATGACAAATTTTACAGGTGGCACAAAATCATGCCCAGAAGGGAACCTATATATTCCCCTTCTTCAATAATACAAATCCAAGGATACAGTAAAAACAAACTAGAAGTTTTCATATTGAACTTAAAAAGCCAAAGTTTGTCGCCGGTCATAAAACACAACATTCTTACCCTGTCGTATCCTGTTAAGATGCAGTACCTGCTTTTTTCCCAGAAAGAAGCATTTAATTTCTTTTCTTTCAGCTAAGCCCAGAGTGCAAAGCACAGCAGCTGTGGTGCAAAGATAGTAGACTTACAGGTGTGTGTGTTTTGCAAATGTGGAAAAAGAAGTTCAGCCAGAGATGTTTCTCTCCATTACTTTAGAACTTGCTACTCTAGTAACAGGAACAGCCTCCAAATTTCCCTTCTCTATTTTTTTTTTTTAACTATGGTATGTAATACTGAACCACATATAAAGGCTCCCTCCACATGTCCAGCATTCTCCTGATGTAAGATCCTCTAATATAAATGTCAGTTTCCTTGTTTATCTCTTGGCAGAATATTAACATTAACACTTGCATTTTCGCTTGCGTTTTCAACACTTTTATCTCAATTGACAATCAGATCTGCAGAGTAGCCTTTACCCTCCCACCAGTCTGAATTAAATAATCTCTGTTTGGAAAAAGTAGTGTTTTCTCTGTTTTCTTCAAGTGTGTTCTCTTCTTACTTGTATATAGGATGTGATTTAAAAAAAAAAAAAAAGATGTAAGGAACATGGAGCTAGAAACAAAACCTTAAAGCATTTGGACAAATATGGAAAATATAGAGCGGATTTGAGAGATACTAGAAGTTTGTTTAGGAAAAGTACTGCAAAGACAGCTTTCCAAATTTGTTTTGTGAGACTGTGACAAATGATAGTCTTCTTGCTGTAATGCAATATGGAAATTTGCAACTGCGTCAACATAGTATCAAGAAACATTTACATACCACTTCATCCCCACATGTTCACTATCAGTTCCTTGGATTGGCTGATATTTAGAGTTTTACGTGAAGTCTGAATTTTTGAAGAAGCTGTGACTCAAACACGTGGGTTATATACGAAGTAGATTTCTCAAACTGTTATTTGTCAACATGTACATTTAGTATAAAAGTCAGGAGTTAAAATTTTCCAGCTTGGCTGCCTATCAGCATGGCCTGCTTTTCAAAACTGTCTAATTTCAGCCTCATTTTCTATGGTTTGCCCTCAGACTGAAGCTTTGGGATTTCTCTTCACTGCTACCTTTACCCCCTGGTGCCTCTCAAATAAATGTACTTTCTGTGAGGGAGGAGAAAAAGAAGTCTCATAAATCCCTGTGTGGCATTGCCTCCTAAGTGTAGAGGCTGAAATTCAGAGAGCTGGATGCCTCTGTGGCATTGAAAGGGAGGCCCCAGCCTCATCAGGAATGCTCTGCCCCTTCCTTGGGCAACACTAATGGATGAGGATGGATCTGTGTGAGTGTGTTAACTCAGAAAACCTCCTGCTCCCCATCTGGGATGTGAAGGCTCCTTCCATTCTATGAAACATCAGCTTTCCCCATACCTGATATTTATTTACACTCAAGCAAATCCTCCTGCCTCCGGGCTCTTTGCAAGACTCTGTCATGAGAGAAGAGTCACTGCAGACCTCCTCCATAGAGTGAGAGTGAGCACGCCTTGTCTGTGGCTTGACTTGCATTTTGAGGTGCTTGGTGACCAAGAAGAGAGCCTGTGACTATGGAACTCAAGCTAGGGGTACATTTTTTTGTGGAGTGGTCTGTGGGATTAAGTCAAGCCTCTGTGTGAAAATTGATTATTTTTTCCCAAAGTAAGAGGCTTTGGCAGAATACATCTGAGCAATGACAAGAGCTATGACTGATAATGCTGCTCAGCAGCCCAAAGTATAGGTTTTCTGTACAACAGGCTCCATGCTGCATGTGTTGCTTCTTCATGTTTGAATGATGCAGTTACATGCCTATTGAAGCTCTTCTTGTTTCCTCTTCTGTAATTCAGACTTTATTTTTTTTTTCCAATTAGGAGCCTAAGTCTCCTTTAACTCAGAATAACTTGTTAATATGGAAAAAAGACTCTATTTGTTTTGAATATGAGCATGATTTTGATTGTTCCCTAGAGTTAAATGCTAGAGTTAACCCCCCACAAACAACAACAAATTAAACATCAAAGCACCTACATGATAATGTCCTTTCCCAAGCCTAAACAGCCCCTGGCTGGAATGCAGAATTTAGGGTCTTGATTTATAAATTGCTATAGCTAAGACAATAATACATCATGTCTCTGCTATCACATAGCAGAGACAAATCAGATAAAGCAGATAAAATCTCCTTTCTGCAGCTTAAAGTGAGTGAAAAGCAGAGATAAATGCAATCCCAAAATCAGTGGCAATACAAACAAGACATGAACCTCCTACTAAGATGAATATCTTGATTACTAAGGCTCCTAGATTTGTAATTCCTAGAAAAATGAAACAACAGGTTTCTCCTAAAGCTATTTTTAGTATCTACAGGTGTATTTTGGTGAAGGTAGGAACTGTTGATATGTCAAAGGTAATTTTTGATGGCAAGATATTGAAAGAGAGCACCAAATTGTATATATTATCACATTTGATGATGAGCAGCTGTAAGCCCAAACTAACATAAATTAAATGTGTATCACATTTTTCTGCACCCTGGGGAAGTGCAGAACAAAGTCATGCAGTGATTACACTTCCACCAGCATGCCATTAACAACTCCAGATGGCAGCACTTTAACTGCAAACATCTCCAGGTGTAATGAAAAGGCTAAAAATAACTAAACAGCAAGGCAGGACCTAGTGACAGCCTAATTTGCAAAAGGAATGAAGAGACAACAAGACTGTTTAACTGTAGATGTCTGAAAATAATGGCTTAAACCATGAAAAAATTCATGTAAATACAAAATTTCTTCAAGGAAAGACATATGCATGATCTGTCTTTTCTTTCTGCATAATTCATCATGAAGATGAAAAGTGGTATATTCATTCATGTGCAAGCTTCTATGTATAACCGGGTAGGAAAACACTACATTCCTCTCAAAAAAGGATGAACCTTCTTCATTTAAAGCTTACTGTCATCCTGATAGGAAAGCAGAGGAATTTGTATTTGCCTTTCAGCAGACTTGTTCTCTGGTTGGTTGGTTGGTTAGTTTATTTGTTTTAAGACAAGATACTGGAATTTAAATATATGCCTTAGGAAGTAAGGATATTTTCATTTTTTGCTTATTGCCCACAAAGTGCCGTGGGACATCTTAAGTAATTACCATCCATTTAAGACTGAATTTTATAGGATAATTTTATTTGCTCTGTCACTTATGTGCTAACAACTCTTGTGTCTGTGGGCATGAAGTGGATGGACTGCTGTTGACTTTAAATAAAAGTAGTGGTTTCTGTCAAATACATTTTGCATCATCTTCAGAAAAGTTACTGAGCCTGGAACAGAGGTGAGGGTGCTACCAGTGCAGAAGTGAATGACAGATGCAAAGCTATTTCTGTGAGAAACTGTTATTATCTATATAAAGTTCAGGTAAATCAATCAGAAGTAACTGCTTCCCAGTTGCCCTTTGTCAGTAGATATGGCTGCATGGTGAAGAGCTCCTTCTGAGGAAAAAGTAGTATCTTGAAAACAATCCAGTTTGCTCTAATAGTCTGTAAGTTTGCAGTCTATTTTAGCACTAACATAACCTTACAGACTTAGGTGGACAGGTTTCTTTTTACTGCAGCTGATAAAACTTGTGTGTCTTTAAACTGTGATTTTATTACTGTGTTTCAGTTCAGAACTGTTCACGGTCTACAAGGATCATACCCAGTATAATGGAAACAGTCTTGATGTCTCTGGGAACAAACACGGAGAAAAGCTTCCATTATTGCCAGAGCACTGAGGGTGGGTCAGATGAGTCTGGTTTCACAGTCTGAAACTGCAGCCAGCTCCTGAACTGTGCATTGTCTGTTGCCCCAATATGCTGTAGCTGTGCTGCGGTCCTGTGTCTTGTGAATTTTGCATTCATCATTTTGTTTCCTACTGTTGCCGTCAACCCTCCCTCTAGCACATTTCTCAAAAGGAGGGTGTTATGGTTTGAGCC
>WBMZ01018151.1:0-14852 GCA_013400975.1 Atrichornis clamosus | reverse complement strand
GAGGGGTGAATTGGGGGGTACTGGAAGGGTGAATTGGGGATGCACTGAGGGGGCCTGGGGCTGCGGTGGGGGTGTACTGGAGGGGTAAAGTGGGGGGTACTGGGGTGGGCACCGATGGTGTTGGGGGTGCACTGGGAGTGCATCGGGGTGTATGGGGGGGCAGGGGGTGTACTGGGGGTTGCAGTGGAGGATAATGGAAGGATGTTTTGGGGAGTACTGGGGCGGCTGGGGATGTACTGGGGTGGGCATTGTGCGGGCTGGGGGTGCAGTGGGGGGTGCACTGGAGGGTTGAATTGGGGTTGCAATGGGGGGCCTGCAGGGGGTGTGTAGGGGTGCACTGAGGGAGGGTTGGGAGGGGTAAACTGAGGGTGCATTGATGTGTACTGGGAAGGCTGGGGTGTACTGCAGGGGCTGGAGTGCACTGGGGAAACTGGGAGTGCACTGGAGGGGTGAATTGGAGGTGCATTGGGGGACTGAGGGTGCAATGGGGGGGTGCCTTGGGGCGTACTGGGAGTGGTGGGGTGCAGGGGGATGCACTAGGGAGGTGCATTGGGGGTGCATTAGGAGGGTTGGGGTCTCACTAGTGGGGTGCATTAAGCCGTACTGGGTGTGTACCGGGGTGGTGCATTGGGGTGTACTGGGGACATGCATGGAGGGTGCGTTGTGGGGGCTGGGGGTGCACTGGGGTGTTACACTGAAGGTGCATTGGGTGGTACTGGAGGCTGGGGATGTAGTGGGGGTGCACTGGGGGAGTTCATTGGGAGGGTTGAGGGTGCACTGGGGGACTGCATTGGGATGCACTAGGGGTGTAGTGAGGGTGTCCAGTGGGGTCTACTGGGGGGGTTGTATTTGGGATGCACTGGGGGTGCATCACATGTGTGTCATAGCCCGTGTGTGTGTCCGTGCCCGCAGCCCGTGTCTGTGCCCGCAGCCCGTGTCCGTGCCCGCAGCCCATGTGTGTGTCCGCAGCCTGTGTGTGTGCCCACAGTCTGTGTCCATGCCCACAGTCCGCGTGTCCGTGCCCACAGCCCGTGTGTCCGTGCCCGCAGTCTGTGTGTCCGTGCCCGCAGCCCGTGCGTGTGTCCGCAGCCTGTATGTGTGTCCGTGCCCGCAGCCGCCGCTCCCCCGCCCCGGTGTGCCCGGCTGCCGTCACATGCGCGTGAACGTGCGCGGCCCTGTGCACCCGTCAGGTCGCATCCATCACCCCGCGCCCGTGGCGCTCGCTCCGACGCCCGCGTGTCCCGCTCCCCGTGCACAGCCACGGAGGGCGGCGGGTGCCCGCTGCGCCCCGAAAACGTTGGGAAGCATCGTTTGGAAGCATCAGTGAGGGTGGGATCTGCCTCCGCCATCCCGCCTTCCTCCTCGCCTCCATCCCAGCTCCATCCCGGCCCATCTGGGAGTCCACGGGCCGCAGCCAGACATTGGTGGCCCAGAGCCCTACGAGGGCCGTGGCACGTCCTGGCCCTCCGGAGCGGCTCCCGCTCCCCGCTCCCAGCAGAGCCGGTCCCAGCAGCCCTGGGGCAGGAGTTACCCAACCCGCCTGCCTGCTCCCGCCGCTTTCCCAACCAGTTCGGAGCAGCTCCGGCTCTTCGTGCCTTCAGCCTCTCAAGAGTCCTTTCTAAGTGGCCATTTACATCATTTTGGTGGTTTTTTCAGGGAATTGTAACTCCATATCAAAGAAAAGAGGGGGAGAAGCAACCAAAACCAGAACTGAGAGAATCCTGCTACCAGACACCTTTTCCTTGAGGATCCAGTCCTGCTGGACCCACCATGAATCTGTCAGGCATTCCAATTAAATCCCCAGATCATGACCTGATGCATTTTAGGATTTGGACTCACTGATCCTTGTGGATCCTTTCCAACTCAGGATATTTCATTAATCTCAGTCACTGCCCTGACATTTCAATTCACCCTCTCATCCAGCCTTTTTTTCCCCCCTAAAAAGCCAAATTCTCTGTGGTTAAGTTGAAATTAAGGCAGCGCTTGAGCCTAAAAATAGCTGGACACATCTGTCCGCCTTCCCCATCTGCCACCGGCCTGGCTGGATGAAGGAAGCGACTGTTTGCACAAAATGAGGGACCTGTCTCATCCTTCTGTCCCATAAAATCAGTTTATTCAGGGAGAATCTTCCCCAAGACTCCATTGATTTGCCAGATAACGCCCTAGTCAGGAAAAGGCAGGAGGAGCCAGCCTTTGCTCAGCCCGTTCCTCTAAATAAAGTAATTTTTTTTTTATTTGAGGTTTTTCTGTTGGTTTTGGAATCCTTTTCATGGAATAAAGCTCCAAAAGGAAATATTTTCAAGCCATGCCAGCTGCTTCCCGGCTCCACATGGGCTTGTAATAATCTACCAGCATTTAATGCCACGTTCCTTAGGAAAAGGAAGCGGCTGATTGTAGGGATTGGAGCTGCAACCAGCTCTAATTTCTCTAATGTGATTCCTTAAGGACGAGTGATGCAGTAATAACAACGTCGGAGCGTGAGGAAGAGCCGTGCCCAGCGGCCAGAGCAGGGACGGAGCATCCTGGAGTCCTGGGACCAACCTTACCCACAGCACAGGGCAAAGCCCCCCAGGAGCACTGCTGCTCCCAGGGACCCCCAGGAGAGCATTGGGAACCTGGTGAGGATAATTTTCCACTTGCATCCAGGGGAAACTGAGGCATGGTTGGGGATAGAGGGACTGGGAACCAGACCATCCAAGCACGGAGCAGTTGGGATGACCCTGGAGCTGAAGCCGCTCCAGGAGAAGCATGAACTCATCCGGGATCACCTGCCCCATGATTCATCACTCCAGCGCTGCTCCACATAGTTTCCAACAAGGTTTCGTTGGACACGGACACACACATCCCCATGAACCCATCGGCATCAGGATGACACTGGTGACCAGTTATTGACTTTGCCCTGTCACCCAAAGCACCGGAAACCTGGAACTTGGCCGGACCCAGCCCTTGCACAGGGCCGGGAATAGAAAACCGGTTGGAGAACTTTTCTTTCTTCAGCAGCCGCAGGACGAGCGCGTGACATTGGGCTGAGCTGGGTGAAACAGCCTTTCCCTGGCTCTGCAGAGAGGGAGGGGGTTCGCCCATCCCAAACTGCTCCAGGAAGGGAGAGGGAGGGGATAGTGCTCTGCCCACGTTGGGGGTGGTGGGAATCCATCCATCCACCCATTCATCCATCCTATTACTGCTCCTCTGCAGATCTTATAATGCCAGAGCGACTTCCAACCCATCCCAAACCCCCAGCTGCACCCCAAGGTCACCCCCCCACAGCCAGCCCTTCCCAGAACGGCCAGAGGGATTCCCTGGGGGTCAGACTGGCTGTCCCTGGGCTGGGCCACCCCAGCTCCCAAAGCCTGGCTACCCAACCTGCTCACCAGGCTAATCTCCACGGAACGGACGGAAAAGGGGAGATTAAATTAGATTAGCTGGAGCTGCCTAATTTTAGCAGCCTCACGTGTCACTGACACACTGCTCCAGCTCTTCCCTCGCTCCCCCAACCCTGCGTGACCCTCAAAGCCACCAGGGCCACCAGCCAGGAGAGGAAGAATCCAAAGGGAGTTTGGCCGGGAAGTGGCACCCAGGGATGGGTGTGAGTGGGTGGTGTGTGGGTGGGCACGGGGGTCACCAGACCTGTGCCAGGAGAGGACTGGGGGTGATGGCCACCTTCCACTGGAGATGCCCGTCCTTGACTGGTGAGAGCCATCCTGGACCAGTGCTGGCCACCTTCCATTGGTGGTGGTCACTATTAGCGACAACCATCCTCCTCCGGTGATGGTCACCATCCCTTGGCTATGGCTACCCTCACCTTGTGGTGGTCATTCTCCACTGGTGATGGTCACCCTGAACCTTGGGATCATGTCCATCCTCAGGAAGCCCCCTCTGCCCAGAAGGATTTTGTAGTGGGACACTCCACACCAGCACATCCCATTTTCCCTCTCCATGCCCAGCTCCTGCCCTGCCTGTCGTTTTGCCTCCTCCTGAATCACCACACCATGAAGATGACATTGGGCTGCCCAGATCTCCCTCAGGGCAGTGCTGGCTTGTCCAGCTGCCAAGGAGCCCACCAGCTCCATCAAATATCTCCTGATCCACTGGATCCTCCATGGGAGGCATCCTGGAGTGCCCCGGGATTGGCCCCATGACACCATAGGGAGAGGAGATGTCTGGCCCCCTCCATTCCCAGGAGCCACACTGTCCCCAATGTCCCAGGAAGGTCCCCAAAGTCCCGGTCCAGTACCCAAAGCCTGGATGCTGGAGTTGGCAGGAACTCTGGCAGGAAGGATCGTGTCCCCAAAAGCATGGCCAAAGGAAGGCAGAGCTGAGGACCATCCTGCATCCTGGAGGGGCTGTGCCAGGTGCCACCAAACCTGGTACAGCTCTGAGGTCAAAAGTCCCGGTCAGGACACAGGACCCTGAGTCACTCTGCCCCGGGATGAGCAACTCCCGCATGCGGCACTTTCCCAATCGCAGCGGAAAGGGGAGGTTTCTCCTGCACCCCCGGGGCACTTTCCGTGGTCACCTCCACACCCCACAGTGTGGGGCACGCCATGTCCCTGGTGCCTCCAAACTGGAGCAGGGATATGAGCAGGACTGGACAGGGGATGTTCAGTGCCAGGGCGTTTTTCTTTGCCTCCTCCATGGCACCCTCATCCTTCCTCCCAGTACTCTGGATGTGAGCAAGCTGGATCCCAGGGGTCTCATCCAGGAATGGGATAACCCTGCCACCACCACGATGGTCCTGTGCCACAGCTACAACCAGCTTGCACTGACTCCCGTGAAATCCTTCCCATCCAATTGGAGGAAATAACCCAAAAGTCGCATTTGAGGAAGACGCGGGTGCACAACTGTAGCAGGATTCCACCCTTCAGCCCTGTGGTGTCCTGGAAAAGCCAGCACACAGGCAGGAACCAGTGTGCACATCACCGTGGCAAAGCCACGTGCAGATGGATGTGCCTGCCAGCCCATCCTTGGAGTCTGGGTGAGGCACAGGGAAGAGCCGGTGAGGGAGCGAGGGGCTGGAAACCCATCTCCTGCCCCCCCCCAAAATCCTAGCCAAAAGCCACGGCACTGCAGGTGGGCAGGGAAGAATTGAAACCCTCCAGATCCCCCAAGACCAGAACAATCCCTAAGTCCAGACTGGAGCTCTCCCTGGGATGCAGGAGCAGAACTGGGCTCTCCTGGGATCCTTGCTCACCACAAGCAGCATCTCCCTTGCTCCCTGCTGGAAGGATCACGGCTCAAAGCCCCCAGTCACAAACAGTTCCATCAGTTCACTCTGATGGGCAGGAAAACACCCCAAATAGTACATCCCACCTTGCTCTGACAACACCCCACCTGGCTTGGGGCTGGAGCTTTGGGAAACAACTCAAATTCACCCTGCCATCAGTTATTCCCCAGCATCCATCCCATGATCCCTTGACACCCAGAGTTGCTCCCCTTCCATCCCTTTGTGCTGCATCCATTGCAACTCCTTATCCAGGTACAAGGAGCATAAACCCCCTCACAACCCCAAATCCAGGGAGAAAGTCCCCTTACCTGGGCGAAGCTTTTGCCATCCATCCCGTTCTCCGTGTGCACAGACATCATCCTTGGAGCATCCGCGATGGTTTGCTGAGACCGAGACTGAGACTGAGCCCTCACCGCGCCGAGCAGGCTCTGGGAGGGCTTTATTATCTCTGATCCCTGCGGAGGAAGGCCCTGCGTGCCAGCGCCGAGGTCATTGGCTGGGCACTGCGCGGATGAAGACAGGATTTGAGCAGCACTGGTGTAATCCCGGAGCCTTGGGATGAGAATGACAGAGCTACCTGGGATGAGATGCTCTGTGGAGGGTTTGGGGTCCTCCTGCCCCACACTGACACCCCCACAGAGGATCCCTCCGTTCTGTACCCCCTGGCACAGCAATTAGGAGCAGCCAGATCATGGATCAGCCCATGGGCGGCCCCTGCTTTGCTCCGTCCCTGTGTGGGGTGACCTCGTTTGCCCCCAGCCCAAATTTCAGAGCGGAGAGTTTTACTGATGAATCCTCTCTCCTTTTTCCTGGAGAGGGAAAATAAAATGGAAAAATCCCTGCTGGGTTAGGAGGGATGCGTTCGGAGGGGCTGGAAGCCCTGAGGCAGAATGAGTCCGTGCGGCCCCAAGGCTGGTGGAGACACATCATGCGTGTGCAAATGTGTGCTGCGTGTGAGCACACACGTGGGACAGGGACACGTGGCCACCCACATGGATCTGACCTGGCAGAGGGCTTAATTGGGATCTGCGGCATCTGCCATGGCAGCAGCGGCGGCTCCTCCGCTTGTGTGGGGCTTTGAGAGTCCTGGAGAATTCCAAAAGCCCGGATGGGGAACAAAAGAGGGGGAAAAGAGCTGCCTGGCTCCTCCCCTACCCCGTGGCTCCGTGGCTCCGTGGGTCCATTCCTACGTGACCGTGGGCACGCAGGGTCCCTCTCCCTCCTGCTGGAGAGGAGCTGCCAGGCAAAGAGGTTTAAGGTTGATGTATTTATTAATTCTAACGAAGATTATCCAGCTCGGAGGGCCCCGCAGCACCACCAGCCAGTGCTGGAGGGTTATCTGGGATTGGAAAGGCAGGAATTGCTGTTGGGGAGGAGAAGGATGGGGAGTTGCAGCCCCAAGATTCCACATCACAGACAGGGATAGGCTTGAGAAGGGATATAGCTTGGATTTGGCAGCAGCAGGCTCTGGGCTGGGCTCAGACACCGTCTGGATGGGCTGAAGGTTAAGCCTAGACCTAAATCTTAGTCCAGGTGCTGAGCTCAGCCCTGGCCCTTGGTCAGGTGCTGCATGAGCTGGAGGGAGCAAGGCAGAGCTGAGCTCTGGCCCCAGCCCCGTCCCTGTCCTCAACCCTGCCCCTATCACCATCCTGATCCCTCTCCCAATCCTATTGCCATACCCGTCCCATTCCTGTCCCATCCTGATCCCTGTCCTTATCCCATCCCTGACCCCATTCCTGTCCCAATCCCATTCCCATTTCCATCTTCATCCCTTCCCTGTCTCAATCTCCATCTTCATCCTCATGCCCATCTCATACCTGTTCCCATTCCTATCCCTGCCACCATCTCTGTCTTGGTCCCTGTCCCCATCTCATCCCCATCCTGATCCTGTCCCCATCCCATTCCCATCCCCATCCCTGACATCATCCTTATACCCATCCTGGTCCCTGTCCCTATCCCATTCCCAAACCCTTCTCCATCCCTGTCACCATCCCCATCACAATCCTAGTCCCTGTCCTGTTCCCTTACTCATCCTGTCTTGGTCCCTGTTCCCATTTTATCCCCATCCTGTCCCCATTCCTCTCCCTATCCCTGAGACCTTTCCTGTCCACATCCCGGCCCCCTTCCTCTCCCCATCCCTGAGACCTTTCTGGTCCCCATCCCGGCCCCTGTGCCATCTCCTCATCCCTGTCCTCATCCCTATCCTCATCGACATCCTCATCTCCATCCCTGTCTCTGTCTCATCCCTGTCCCTCTCTCGTCCCTGTCCTATCCCCATCCCTGTCCCCAAACCTGACACTGTTCTGGTTCCCGTACCCATCTCATCCCCATCCCTTTCCCTGTCCCCACCCCACTCTGGTCCCTGTCCCTACCCCTTCCCATCCCTACCCCTTCCCATCCCATTCCCATCCCATTCCCAGGGCACATGGCCGTCGGTGACAGCCGAGGACTCATCCAGACCCCGGTACAGACAGACCTTCACCCCGAGCCGTCCCCGCATCCACTTGCCTCGTGACGGGGGTTTGGCAGCATCTTCATCCAATGGAAACTTCCTTTATCTCCAAAAATTCCTCTGCTCTCGGACGGAGAAAACTCCGGCTGCTCCAGGCTTGGGATCCTCCCTCCGCCGCCCACAGCTCGTACAAAGACTCCTTCACCCGGGAAGGACAGAGCCACCTTTGTTCATCCCGCTCCGACCACGGCCGGCATGGCAGGAACGGCACCAGCCCTCCGGCTCCGCCAGCCACTTCACGGGAATCTCCAGGGATGAGAAGATCAGAGAACCGCGGGCGTTGGGTGGTGGGAGCAGTGAGGTTGGGGGCATGGCTGCTTGTC
This sequence comes from Atrichornis clamosus, assembly GCA_013400975.1. Classification (NCBI taxonomy): domain Eukaryota; kingdom Metazoa; phylum Chordata; class Aves; order Passeriformes; family Menuridae; genus Atrichornis; species Atrichornis clamosus. Next base: position 6,793 of record WBMZ01018151.1, on the reverse strand, counting down.
CCGGATTTGCTCCTTCCTACCAATCCCTGCAGGATTTTAATCACTATTTGGATTTAACCAAACCAGGATTGTTTCACATCCCACTGGAATAATGGGTGGGGTTGGGGGGATCCAAGCGATGCCGAGCCCCACAGCCCGGCTGTCCCTGCTGGAATCCTCGCCATGCCAATAAATCCCTTTATTGTCTCTCCCGCCTCATGGATAATCTAGGCATGGAGGGGCCCTTCCCAGCATGGGACTTCCAGGAATCTCGGTGGGTGGCCAGGGACAATCCCCACCCCCCAGGGCCCCACCCCCTGCTCTTCCTTACAAAAGGGGGATAAATAATCCCTTTATAAGGAGGGGTTGGAGGAGCGGGTGGCTGGGATGCAGCAGGATGGCAATGCCCCCTGGGATGCCCCTGGGATGTGTCCTAGGATGTCCCCCAGGATGTCCCTCGGACCCCCGAACGTCACACTGGGAACCACCCAGCCACAAATCCCACAACATCAATCCCAGGGCTGGATGCAAACGCAACCTCTGGAATTCCCTCAAAAATATCCCTTCAAATTTCTGGGTGAGCTGAGAAAACTCAGCCAGGAGAGATCTCTGTCTCAGCTCGGAGCACCGGGATATTTGGCAAAGATATGGCTCTTAGGAGATGTGGATACTGATGTCACCAGCAGCATCGACGGCAGCAGGAGAGAGTATTTCATGGCTTCAGTGTCAGGAGTAAAGTTTTCCAGGAGCCTCCCTGTCCATATGGATACCCTGCATTTCCCTACACTGGCAGCTGCAAGCCCATCCCTGGGCACGTGGAACCCACTGGAAGCAGGATGGGGGTCCTGGTGCTAAACCAGGCTCAACCCTTGGAGAGCTCAGGGACCATGTTATGAATAACACCAGAAAATCCAGGATGTATCCCAGCAGAGCGAGTGACTTGAGATGTGTTTGGCAGCACAAGGAGGAGGATGAAGAGGAGGAAGTGGCCAGAGGTGTTGCCACAGCTCCATGAACCCCTCAGAGTGTTTTATTTCCACTCTCCCCATCCACGGCTGGGATCTGGGCACCATGGAGCCAGCAGAAGGCCAGCAGCTCTGGCAGGGACCGGCAAGTTCCGAGACTTTTGGGATCATGCCAAAAAGAATTGGGTTTAATCCCGTGCCAACAGCTGCCCCGGGGCCCCGATTAGCCCTGGCACCGCCCCCCTTCCCTGACCTTCCCAGGCCACCCCACCGCTGTAACTGGAAACCCACGGGTTGTTTTTCCAATCTCATGATATCGGCAAATGTCAGATCCCGACAGAGCGTCAGCATTGGGGTGGGTGGGATGGGATCACGCCAAAGGGATGAAGGCACCTAGATTTAGGGATCATCCTGGGATGGGGTGTTGGGACCCGACTCCTGCTCCGTCCACACTCAGAGAGGGAAAATGAGAGGGATAACTGAGCCTTAAGGGTTGGAAAACAGCATTCCCAATGGCTCAGACCACTCCAGGGCTGCCGGGATGACGTTTCACAGGAGTTCACCCTTTTCCAAGCTCCCACCCCTAATTGGGACCTCTCATCACCCTGCCTCCTCATAACTGTGACCCCTAAAAACCACAATCCCTAAAAAATAAGGTCCCTAATAACAGTGATCCCTAAAAAATGTAGGCGCTAATAAGTGTGACCCCTAAAAACCATGACCCCTAATAACCCCAAACGCTAATAATTGTGACCTCTAATAATTGTGACCCCTAATAACCCCAAACACTATTAACCCTGACTCCTAACAACTGTGACCCCTAAAAAACATGGTCTCTAATAACCATGATCCCATTAAGATTAAACCCTAAAAACTGTGACCCCAAGAAAATATGGTCCCTAATAAACGTGACTTCTAAGAACCATGACCTCTAAGAACTGTGACCCTGATAATCATGACCCCTAAAAAATGTGGTCCCTAAAAAGCATGCTCTCTAGAAACTGATCCCTAATAAACATGATCCCTAAAAAATGCAGTCTCTGAACCCTGATAAATGTGACCCTAAAAACCATAGTCTTCAGCAACCCTGATCTCCAAAAAACATGAACACTAAAATCCACAGTCCCTGATAACCATGGCCCCAATGTGACCCCAATAATTTTGTTCCCTAAAAAACATGATCCCTAATCACCATGACCCCTAATAACCCTGGCTCCTAATACCTGTGACCTCCAGTAAGTGTGACCCCTAAACCCCATGGTCCTTAATAATTGTAACCCCTAAAAAAAAGAGCCCTAAAAACATGACCCCTAATTACTGTGTTCCCTAATAACCTTAAATCCTGACAACCAAGACCCCGAAAATGAGGTCCCTAATAACTGTGACCCCAAATAACCATGAGACCCCCAATTCCTCCCCCTCTGGCTCCACCCATTTCCCCCTCAGGGCACAACCCCTGCAAACCCCATTTCCGCAAACCCCATTTCCACCAGCCCCCTCTCCATCCCCCTCCCCTCATTTTTTCCTCGATATTTAGTCTCCCTCCATCCAACCTGAAGCATTTCCCAGCTTTTCCCAACACAGAGAGGGAACAGTTTCCAGCTGGGGGGGTTCAACTCCCACCTGGGTTCTCTCCCTGGTGAACCCAGGTGAGCACCTGGGCACAGACCCGTTTTTGGGGTGACTTTACACCTACCTGCCCTCAGATTAATTTGTCAGATCCTGGAACTATGCCCAGAGCTGGGCAGGAATAATGGGATTATCCAGATCCTGCTGTGGGATAGGGAAGCTCATTACAGAGCATTAAAGAGGAGAAAATTGGGGTTTTATAAGTTCTTAGAAAAACCTCCATTAACTTCCAGGTGCCTCTGAGACTCATTTTGGGGTCATTTAGGGGTTTCTTTACAATTTGTTCTGCACCTTCGCTCTCGCTACAGACACAGAATGAACTTCCAGGATCCTGGAGCAGCTGGGGATGGTATCCAGCCCCCACAGGTGCTTCCAGGTTTGGAGGAATTGAGGCACAGCAGCCCTAACCCCACATAGGGGAACATGTCCACGTCCCCCACACACTACAGAGCACCCACTCCCCTGTGGAGCCTCCCAGGTCCCCCAGAAAAACCAGGATGAGCCCCCTTGGAGGACTTTTCCCCATAAAAACACCAGAGGGGAGGGAAAATCTGTGTCAGTGGTGGGACTGGGATGAGGTTCCCCTCCATGGTGAATAACCCAAGGTGACCTGGCTTCTCTTTTGGGGGAAAAAATGAGGTTTTTCCTTTTTTTTCCAGCCTCCCTGAGTTTTCCAGTATGTCAGGGACTAACACTGCCATCTACCGAGCCAGGCCTCGTGTTATGAATCGTCACATTTCTATTTTCCCCATCCAGAAGTACTTCCTACATTTTTAGGAACACACAAGGCCTCTCAAACTAACCCCTTTCTCTCTGGAGTGAACTGGGGTGCCCAGCAGGGCCAGGCCCCCAAATGTCCCTCAGGATGTTTTTGGGGTGCCTTTCTGGGCTCAGGGCTTTGTGGACACCAGGCTGAGATGGTGAGCAGGGAAACCGAGGCACAGCCAGAGCTCATCAAGCTCAGATGGGTCCCACCTGTGCCTAGTTGAGCTCCTGGGTATTTAAGGTCTTTTTTTGCACCAATTTCTTGCCCTTTTGGGTGTCAGCTCAGTGGGTGCAGGTTTGGTCTCTTCCTGGGATGGGGGAGCCCAGCAGAGCTGAGGGGTGGCCGGTGGTCTTGGAGCCCTCGGAGGAGGCCCTGGGGGTCCTGCAGCCCACGCCACCCCCCGAGGTGCTGGAGGGGGTCCTGAGCCAGCGCTTCGGGCCCCTGCCCCGCCCGGCTACCATCGCCCGCCTGCGGCGCGGCCCCCAGGGGGGCTACGAGCCCACCGGGGACCTGCTGGAGGTGCTGGAGCGGCGGCAGGCAGCCAACGCCAAGGAGAGGGAGAGGGTGAGGGACCCCAAAACCTGTTGAACCCCCCCAAAATCGCACCCTAGGGGGCTGTGGAACGTTGTGGTGGCATCCAGGGCTGCTCTAGGTGGGGACACTGGTGGTGCCACCACGGGGGTGCTCTGGGGGGGGTTGCATTTTGACGGGGGGGTGTGGTTAAATTTTAGGAGGGCCTGGTTTAATCCTGGGTTGGTTAGCTTAATCCTGGGGGCCTCTGTTAAATTTGAGAAGGTTGAAGTGAATTCTGAGGAGCCCAAGTTAATTCTGGGAACCCCAGGATTAAACTCGGGGGAGGAGGGGGTTGGTTTAATGCAGTGGAGTCTGGCTTAATCCCAGAGGGACACCAGGTTAATCCTGAGGGACCCGGTTTAATTATGGGGTCCCAGTTTAATTCTAGGGGCATCCAAGTTTAATTCTGGGATGGTTCGGTTTAATCCTGAAAGGGACCCTAGAACTTTAATTCTGGTGAGCCCAGTTAAATCTAGGAGATCTGAGTTTAATTCTGTTGGGAGGGCCCAGTTTAATTCCAGAAGGGCCATGGTTAAATTCTGAGGTCTCAATTTAATTCTAGTAGGGTCGGGTTTAGTTCTGGTGAGACCAGTTTAATCTTGGGGACCCCAGTTTAACTCTAGGAGATCCCAGATTAATCATGGAAGGGCCAATTTATTTTTGGGGTCCCAGTTTAATCCTAGGAGGGCCAGGTTTAATTCTGGTGAGCCCTCTCTAAACCTTAAAGGTCCCAGTTCAATATTTAGGAGCCCAGTTTAATTTTGTGAGGGAACCACTTTAATTCTGGGGGTTAGTTGAATCCTGGAGGGTCAGTTTGATCTGGTGAGCTCAGTTTAACCCTGGGGGGGTTGATTTAATTCAGGGGGGATGCCAGTTTTGATTCTGGGGGACTCTGGTTTAGTTTGGGTGAGCCCAGTTGAATCCTCGGGGAGGGTCCCACTTTAATCTTGAGGGATCTCAGTTTAAAACTGGGGGGGCCCTGGTCTAACTCAGGGGTCTTGGTGTAACTTGGGGGTTTCTCCTTGGTCTCCAACTGAGACCCTTGGGGTGACCTCTCGGGGTCCTCACTCGGTCCTTAACCCAGTCCTCTCAGGGTCCCCACTTGGTTTTTAAGAGAGACTCTTTGGGGTCCCCCCTTGGTCTCTGAAGGGTCCTCAGGGGTCCTGGTGTCCCACAGATCCGGAACCTCAACAGTGGCTTCTCCCGGCTCCGGACGCTGGTGCCGCTGGTGCCCCGGGACCGCCGGCCCAGCAAGGCCGACACGCTGCGGGCGGCTGCCCAGTACATCCGCCTGCTGCGGGGGGTGCTGCGGGACGCGGGGGGCGGCCAGGTGGGTGCCCACACCCCCCCAACCCCCCACCTGCTGCGGGACGTGGGGGGGGGCCAGGTGGGTACCCAACCCCCCCAAAACACCCACCTGCGGCGGGACGCGGGGGGCGGGGAGGTGGGTCCGCAAACCCCCCAGAACAGCCGCCTGCTGCGGGACACAGGGGGCGGCCAGGTGGGTGCCCACACCCCCCCAACCCCCCACCTGCTGCGGGACGTGGGGGGGGGCCAGGTGGGTACCCAACCCCCCCAAAACACCCACCTGCGGCGGGACGCGGGGGGCGGGGAGGTGGGTCCGCAAACCCCCCAGAACAGCCGCCTGCTGCGGGACACAGGGGGCGGCCAGGTGGGTGCCCACACCCCCCCAACCCCCCACCTGCTGCGGGACGTGGGGGGGGGCCAGGTGGGTACCCAACCCCCCCAAAACACCCACCTGCGGCGGGACGCGGGGGGCGGGGAGGTGGGTCCGCAAACCCCCCAGAACACCCGCCTGCTGCGGCACGCGGGGGGCGGCCGGGTGGGCACCCAAACCCATCCCCAACACCCCCCTGCTGCAGGACTGTCAGGTGAGCACCCTAAAACTGCCCCCCTGACCCCCCCAACCTCTCCATAATGTAGGATTTTGGGGGGGTGAATGGAGAATTTCTTGCTGTTTTACAGCTTGGAATTAATTCTTTTTAATAATTAAGTTATTACTGAGCACGGCAAAACTGCCCCTGGTCTCCAAACCCCTTTATAATGTGGGATTTGGGGGGGCTGCTTCTGATTTTTCAGGGTGGAATTAGGTTTAAGATTAACAGTAAATATAATTATTGGGGGGACACTCTAAAACTGACCTCCCCACTTCCAAACCCCTCTATACTGTTGGGTTTTGGGGAAGCTTATGGAAATTTACTTGATATTTTTCAGCTCGGAATTAATTTAAAAATCAAGATTAAATGGAATTATTATTATTTGGGGAGGGGCCCTAAAACTGACCCCCACCTCTGAGGCCCTCAAAAGAAACCTGCATTTTCTTGACACCCCCCCCCCCCCATAATATGGGCTTTGGGGGATCTTTTTTCTTATTTTTCTGATTGGAATTAATTTAATAATTAAAAATAAATTGAATTATTATTGAGGGGAAGCCCCAAAACTGACCCACAACACCCCTGTAATGTGGGGGCTTGAGGGCCTGGTGGGTATTTTCTTGCTTGAAGTTTTTGAGGTTGGAAGTAATTTAATAATTAAATTGATTTATTATTGGGGGGGTGTTATTATTGGGGGCTCAGCAACAGAGGGGAGATTGGGGGAACACTCCCCAGTTTTAATATATTTTTTAATTCCCCTTTTCCCAGCAACTCGATACTGAACAGGATTTGGGGGACACTTGGGGGGTGTCCCTGGGGGGGCCACCTGAGACCTGGCCTGGCAGTGCCCCCCCATGCCTGTGGGGACCCCCCGTCCTGCCCCCCCACCCTGGGGTGCTGCTGGAGAGTGGGGGGACGGTGAGTGGGGGACACCCTGGGGGAGGCAGAGCACAACAGGAGGGTGGGGGGCAAGGGGGGGGTACCCT
>WBMZ01018150.1:0-20218 GCA_013400975.1 Atrichornis clamosus | reverse complement strand
GGGAGGGGGACAGGGGGAGGGGGTACAGGGGAACGGGTTCCCAAAGCCCCGAGCAAACCCTACTGCCTCCCGAAACAGGAACACTGCCCCTCGGGGCTGCATCCCTGCCCCGCAAAGGGTGAGGTGGTTTGCAACCTGCATTCCTGCATCTCTTCCCCGTGAAGGGCGAGGTAGTTTGCAGCCTGCATCCCTGCATCCCTGCATCCCTGCATCCCTGCATCCCTGCATCCCTGCATCCCTGCATCCCTGCCCTGAGAAAGGCGAGGTGCGCTGTAGCCCGCATCGCTGCCATTGGCACGTCCTGCCCCTGTCACTCCAGTCTTCCTATTTCCTAAGGATTCCCCAGAGCTGGATGAGGCTCAGTGTGGTGCTTCAAGGATGTTCTACAGAGGCAACGGCTGGGATGTCCACATGGATGAAGAGACACCAAGGAGAGATGATGGAACGTTAAACTACTATCCCAAGTGTCAAGGAAAAGGTGAGGAGGGGTGACAGTTCCTGCTGCCTCCAAGAGAAAAGTCACTGGGGCAGCAAAAGAAGACTGAAGGTGGAGAAGCAAAATGGGTGGTGTAGGTCACTCAAGGACTCCCTGAGGACTCTCCACTACAGGAAGAAAAATCCATGGAAGTCTGTTAGATACAAAAGCTCAGACATCCCTGTGCTGACAGTGGTCAGAGGTGAGAGGATCCACCTGGTCCATCCCATCCTGTGGTTCCTGCTCCTGCACTGCTCCCTGCACATCTGAGAGACAACCAGGCTGGCTATGGGGCAGCGGTAAAGACAGACCTCTGAGCTGTCCCGCTCTTCCTCTCTTCCTTTCTTGCTCAGTCTGCATTTTATTCTTAGAAGCCTCCCTTCACATTAAAAGCTAATGTGATTTTCTGTTTTGTTTTTTTCTTTTGTCCCTGAAAGAGAGCAGTTGTTCCTACCCGGGAATACCTGTCCCATCTGGCTTCCGAGTTGCTCGTTTTCATTGCATGAGCAAAGGACCAAGAAATAGACCATAAAAATAACTGCCTACAGCTGAACCTCTCTGGGAAGCTGGGATACACAGAGGAGGTGGATTTAGGGGAAGCCGGTGACATAGGATCTAGGCTATAAACCACCTCCTTCTGCTGCAGGGACAGAGGCTGTGTTCATACAGAGGAATGATCAGTGCTGTAATTCAGATGCTCTTGCAATTGTGGAGTGTGTCAGCGCTGGGAAATCCCTGAAGCTCATCGTCAGATTAAGAATTAGCTCCAGATTGTAGTGAGATGGATCGGTGTCCTGGCATGGTACCCTCGGGCTGTCCATCAGAGCTGCTCCTGGTGCTGTCTGTGCCATCGGTCCCTGCTGCCTAAGGGAAGGAACCAAAACAAGCGGATGAGGAGCTGGCACTGTGCCCTCGGACTCTGTCCTGATCCCGATGGCCAGAGCCCTGAGCTGATTACCAACAGCTTGATCTCTCCTCTAATGCTGCAGCCTGGTGCCCGTGCGAGGCTGCCCGGGGGGAGCCGGTGCACCTGGCTGCCAGCTTTTATGGATGCAGTTGTTTCCAGCGTGGCTTTGCTGGCTCTGCATTGTGTTTCTCACCTTCCCCAGCAATGAAGTGCACAGGGCAGGGAGAGAGAAAGCTTCATGCTAAGCCACCCTCCCCTGCCAACCTGTGTGCCCAGGCAGCCTGGCAAGCCTTTGGTTGGCAGCCTGAATGCCAGGAGTTACCAGCATTGCTCAGGAGTGAGAAAGGTCCCCTGGGGACAGCACTGGGGTGACAGAGGACACCATGGGAAAAGCCACTTTGCAGAAGGCAGCACTAGAGAGGACAAGGGCTGGTGTCACAGCGAGGGAGTGGCACACTCAAAGGCAGGCTGTGTGTCCCCTCCAAACAAGACACCTCTCTGCTCTGTGATCCCCTTCATCCTCTTGTCCCTCACCTGGGGCTGGGACACAGAAAAGATTTGTTGCATTTTTCCTTGCACTACTGTTGGCAGAAAAATTTTCTGTACAGGAAACTTTGCAAAAAGTCCTTGGGGACACACCAGAGGGGGTAGGGAGGGGTAAGGGACATCCCTCGTGGGGGCTATTTGGCCCCAAAGCAGAAGGATCCCACAGAGGGCCAAGCAGACTGCCCCACGTGTGCTCTGATGCCCCAAGCTGCCATCTCTGTTTGCAGAAGACAGCCCCCAGCCCTGAGCTGTGAGCCTCTCCTGAAAAGTCAAGGCACACCGAGCCCGGCCAGGCTGGGATCTGAATCACAACACCCTCCCAGCTGCCTGCACACATAGGAAGAGTGGAGGATGCTGCTCTGCTCCTCTCTCTGCTCCCCTGGTCTCCCTGAGCTGCAAGGAGATGCTCTGGGCTTTTTCTCTCCCTAGTCTTTATCCCCCCAGCTGACTACCTGCAGCTCCAGGTGAGAGCCCCATCACCTTGGCCTCTTGGCTGCAGGGCTGTGAGGTTCCTACACATCCTTTGCCAGCCTGGGGCTGAGTGATTTGTCCTGGAAATTGCACCTTTGTCTTGTCCCTTTTCTTGCCCCACAGTCTGGTCAGGTGGGTGTTAAACACCACACACACCTCGTGCTCCCTTTGTCACCACGTGCCCAGGACATCTAGTCCAGCACTGAGACACCCCGGGAACCTCATGGATTTCAGGCCCTCTGGGCACCCACACAAATGGTGCCACAGGCGTTTGGAGAAGAAAGATTATACTTTGTAGAGGGAGAATTAAAGTCTGGGGCTGAGAGCTAAAAAGAAAACAGGGATACTTTAATAGCCCAGGAGCTATAGGACATGCTGTGGTTTCTCCTGGAAGAAAGGATGGGAGATGTAGTTATGAGGCCAGGTGGAATTTTGAAGCTATCTAATAAGTCTTTGTTGGTGTTAACACACACCAGAATGGTGAACAACCTATTGGGTTGTTCGGAGAGATTACACCAGTGTGAACACCATCCAGGTGAAGACATCCATTAGTTAAAAAACTAAGAATGAAGGTTGCTGAAACTGTAGGTAATAATCTGACATGAAAGGAACCACACAGGACACAAAGCAACGTGACTTTGGACCTCATTATGACAGATACAGGTGAATTAATTGCTGGGCTGGAAGGCAGTGGTTGTCCTGGTTGGTTGACCTGATTCTGCTTGTTCTGGGCAAAAAAAAGCTGTTCTGGCTCATTTAAGTGTGATGCTCCATAGGGTTAATTTTTCCAAAGCTGAAAGTGGGAGAGGAATTCAGGTTGGGAGGAATAATTTAGAAAATTTAGAAAATATTGTGAGCTCTTCAGAAAGGGTTTTAGATAGTGGCAGGTCACAGTGCAAACAGAGAGGAAACGGGTTTGGCTACATGCCCGTTCTGATTCAGTGGCAAACTGGAAACCAGAGAGCTACAGATCACAACTGGAGGGGAAGGAGGACACTAAAAATCAGTCAGTAAAATGGAAACTCAAGATATTGATTACAAATATTAAAAAAAAAACAAGTAAAAAAATCCATACTAGGCAGGGGTGAAGACAACAAAAGAGAAATGCAGGTAGATGGAGAAGAAAAGAAGTGACAGCATTGATACAGTCTCCATCTAACATCATGGAGGTGGTTAAACTGACAGTGATATGTAGAAGCTGTTGTGCTCAGTAACTCCAGGAGGGGATCTACTCGTATCAGACGAGATATCATACAGACCACTGGAATCTTGGAAAGATATTAGAGCACATACGGGAGTAAACTCACAAGCCCAGAAGAGTCCTTGGAGAGCTGGCAGAGGTGTCCTGCCCTACTAATCCTTATTTGCAAGAAGATCAGAGAAATGCTAATGTTTTGCCAGAATTTCTAAAAAAGGCAAATGAGATCACTGATAAATCAGACCTGTTAACCTAGCATGATGCAAAAGAGTGGAAGAGAATCTGAGCATTCACCAACATAGAGCTAACAGAATATAAATAATGAATTGCCCGGTTTTTGTGGTAACGATGTTTGGGTTTGGTGAGTGAAGGTCACTGCATGATCACAACGTTGTTCTTGTGAACACTTGGACTGAGAACTCTGTGATACAACATGATAAAGCATTTCCTACAGGAGTCAGCCACTGGTGAGCCTCAGGAATAGATGACCTCTGTTGATACACAGGAATCTTCCCCACAGAAAGGTGGATGATCCTGAATCCTTCTCACGGCTGATAACGCTGGCGCATGGCAGAAGGACGGGTAGTGAGATAAGGACATCACAGTTCTTCTCAGTGGTTTGTTCCTTTGGTGAACTCAACCCATTCAAACAAAACATCTTTGCAAGTCAAATGCAAGGAGGAAGGAGCAAATTGTGGACTTCAGTTACCGAGTGGGAGGATGGAAAGGGTCAGAGCAAACAACTCAACCAGAGCTTCTGCTGTGACATGGAAGTACAAGGACAAGCACAGTTTTTGGATGTTTAAATGCAGAGTAATGACATGGCTGATGCAAGTTCTGCCTATGATTTTCAGTTCAGTTTTGTTTTGCTTTGTCTTGTTTTGTTTTTAATGGGGATGAAACATGGGAGAAAAGGTAGAAAAGAATCACTGCAAGGAAGCCTGGGCATGGGAGAGAACGAGAGCACACATGCCTAGTCTGGTTATCTAAATGAAACAGAGATTAAGAGGTGTATGAGTGCTTTCCTACTGCCACGGGAAAGCTAATTTCGGTTGTAGGTAACACCGAACATTTACAGAGGAGAAACCAACAAGACAAACTCCTCAGCCTGCTGCCGACATGAGGGGCGCGTTCTAACAAAGTTAAACCTCCAGCCTTTTCTCATCGTGTTCCCAATCTCTCTGGCTTGGCAGAAGAAAGATCCACCACAGGTGTCGGAGACTTCACCCTGGGAAACAAAACCCTCAGACACGCCCTTCAATCCCCTACAGCAATCCAAACGTACATATTCATCTCAACATACTCCAAGCAGGTATCCCACAGCACATACCTGGGATACCTTCCTCTGCTGGCTCACATCACATTCGTATCAGTTCCGCATTAGTCGAAGCATTAGGGCCACTTAACGTATCGTTATCGGTGCTGGATCTCACAAGTGTCTTAAAGAAGGTGGTGTTCATACAGCCTGATTTTGTTAACTTCTTATGAGAATAGGCAATGCTAAAATATCCTTATTGCTTCTTCTACACCCATTTTAATCTAGCACCTTTACACATTGAGAGATTTATTGTTTTTTTGCTCCATTAGCAAAATTGTTCACCTTCGTCTGCATCCGAGGTCCTAATACCCTTTTCTTTATGCTGACAAAATCCTTAACTAGGAGTTAAAGTTTTTTAAATTAAAACTCTCTCAGGAGCCTAATTGTCTCCATTTCAATGCTAAACGCTTTAATATAGACAACAAACCAATGGCCAAATTCCAAAGTCAGGGTAAACCCACATTAGAAATTATCAGGCTTCTTCCACAAGGAGCACAATTAATCACCAGAATCAACCAGCTAATGAGAGATCAAGACTCTATGGGTTTATCTTCAAGTCAAGACTTGGTTCCCTCCTGGAAGAGGTGTTTGATTTGGCATCCATTGGAGGAGTAAGTGGGCAAAACACAATGGCCTGTGGTGGAAAGGAAGCCACATGGGAGGGGTGGCCATTCTTTCTGGCCTGATCTTCCCAAAAGCACTGCACCTCCACCTGATTCACCACAACCTGGAGGTGAGCAAATGGGCTCCCTGAAATCAAGACTGGGGAGACAGCTCATCCAGCCTGCCCTCCCCTCTGCCTTCAAGGGATCCCTTGATATGCTGTGTAAAGAAGTGAAGGGCAGAGAGCCAAAGTGTGGCTAACCCCAGCCCAGAGTCACCAAAGGCCTGGAAGCCTCTCTGATACATAAACCTTTGACACGTGTCTGGAAGTGTCACCAACCTGAAAGACCAAACAGGGCCTTCCTTGGAGGTCACAACTTGGGGAACTTGTTCCTATTCAAAATCCTTGCCCCCAGCCCCAGGCTGATCATGGTGCTCCAGGGGAGCCCCATTAGATTGGTCCTGTTCTGGTGCCTTATGGCAGCTATGCCAGGATTGTCCTCTCATGAGCGACCCAAGAGGTTGTGAGAGGTTATTAACTGAGAGGTACCTCTGGACACAGTGCACTTCCTTTTCCTTGCTACTTGGTGGAAGGCCACTAACACAGTGGGATGGATGAAAGGTGGGAGGATGAACTGTGCACTGAAGGCGGTTCTCCCTCCTGCTTGATGACAGGGGCCATCCCAGTAACAGAGGGGTATATTAGGGGTGGTAAAATCGCACCTTCTGGTATCACCTTGATGCATCCCTCATAAAGCTTAGCTCTAGGTGGAACACTTCATCTTGTCCCCCTAGACATGGCCACCTCTCTGGCATCTCCTCCCTTTCCCACCACCATTTCTGGCTTCCCCACAGCAGCACAGTAATGTGGGCATGAGGACTTTTGCTCTGAGGAGACTGCAGTGAGCACACAGCTTTGCCATATTCATCTCCAGCAATCCATGCCAAGTGTCTCAAACCTGTCCTATGCTTCTCATGCCTCTCTGGGTTGGAGGCCACAGGGGCTGGTGAGGGTGAATGCTCTACCCTCGAGGCTGTTATGGAAATGATTGTGGCATCTTTGAAATGGATGCAAGCCCCTGATTTCCAAAAGGATGGACTGCTGATATCTTTAATGAGGTGAGTTCAAGCTCTCCTTTTCTTTGGGTGCTCCATGGTGTGAGGCTGTGGTAGAGCCTGAAAGCCAAAGTTAGGACCATTATCTTATTCCTTTGACCCAAAGCATTTGAGGGCAAACATAATGCTCCTGGAATCTCCTCAGGAGACAGCCCAGATGGTGCAATCCACTTCTCCAAGAGAGTCAGGCTGCTCCCAATCTTCTTGCAACCTCCCCTATTTCTGGGGTCATTCATTTCTTGCCACATGTGCACAAAGCAACGGGCATTGCTGGGAAACATGGACAAGTGTGACTATCAAAATACAAATCTTTTCCATGGACTTGCCACTCCCAGGGAGCGCATAGGAGTGAAACCGAAGTCATAGCACTTTGGGGAAGGTCTCCTAGATCCTGCTGGGAAGGGGAACATGGATTGGAGCGGGTGTGCAAGGTGGGGGTGGGTCAATCTGCAGTTCTTAGGAGCAGAACTGCCCCATGTGCTTGGAGCTGCAGCCCCACACGCTTAATGAGCACCAAATGTGCATAAAGTGAACAGAGGGAAAGCCTTTGTCAGGCAACAGCAGCAACTGCTGCTGCGGAAACAGTGAGAAAAGCCTTTCCCCTTAAAGTTTACTACTTTTACTACTAGGCTGGCCTGGAAGCCTTTGTTGCTCCCGACAAAGCCAGGCCTTTGCTCTAGAGCCAACCAATGAGAAGCATCAGAAAACCTGCGTCCGTGTATATAAGCCTGGTGCACCTTTGTGTGCATTCCTCTGTGTGTGGGTGCCCGTGTGTGTGCGCATGCCAAGGGCCCTGAGCGTGGGTTTGGGTGGAGCGGGAGCACACCTCGCCCTCCCGGCTGCTGCCGTGGGGAGCCAGGCAGGGGGCAGCTGGCAGCTCCAGGCTCCCTCCCGCTGCTGGGAGGCTCAGGGGGGAAGTTCAGCAGTTCTGCAAACAGAGGCCTCTCTCAGAAACGCTGACAGCCACTTCAGGGGCAGGTTTGCAAGGGAGCTCACTGCCCTGTTGCAGAGCTGGAAGGAAGCAAGTGGCTTCTGCAGGGAACCTGTCACCTCGAGATCCCCTCCAGGCTCTTTGGAGGGTCTGCCCTCCAAGTGGGCCTCCACTGTGCCTCACACCTGCCTGTGCAACTCAGAAACACCACTGGAGCTCTTTGGAGAGCCCTGGTGAATGTGTGCATTTGAGTATGGATCCTGCAGGTGTAAAGCGGCTCAGTGGTGCAGCGTTGGTCCTTGAGCTGCCCCTGGCAAAACCCCAGCAGAAACCATGCTCTTGGTTTCCAGTGAGACCCAGCCAGGATCAGGGTCTTCCAACAACAGGGAGGTGTGAAAGGTGCTGAGGCTGTCTGGAAGGGATGCTATTTTTGCTGATGTGGGTGGCCCCACATCATCATCCCCCAGCTCCAGAGCAGCCACCAGCAGCCATGGAAGCCAGAGCATCATGACCATTCTCCTACATGCTCTGGCTGCCAGAACTCTGCCAGCAGCAGGGCAGGTGCCCAGTGACTCTTGGCTGAAGGGTCACTACTCCTGCAACTTGAGACCCCAGCTAAGCCATGCATCCCATGCTTTGGTGGGAGACCCAAAGCTGGAGCATCCTGTGGGTCTGTGCTGCCTGACTCCCTCCTTAGGGACTGACATCCCAGTCCCTTAGAGACTGACATCTCCCAGGACTGACATCAACTTGCTTGTTCCCCTGGCAGGTGGAGGCACTCACCCACATTTCATCTGCTGGTCCAGGCTGGCAAATGAAGGCTGAATCCTGGCGTCCTCTGCTGCTCCTGGCCCTCCCATGGCCTGCAGTGTCTGGGAGCCATGGCAGGCATGCCTGCTGCACCATGCGGCGTTTCTGCAGGCAAGGAGGCCTTTGAGAGGCCAGGATAATGGCTAATAGTGCTGTTTTCCTCTGCTCTGCTTTCCTTCAAGTGAATTACCAGGGTCTTGCTGGGAATTATCCTGCCATTACCCAGCGCTCTGGGGAGCTGCCAGTGATTTACTTAACAGCAAACAACACAAAGAGCCGGACACGGCGGGAGCTACACAACCGAACAAGCTGGGGAACGTGCAAGTGGAAGAAAAATGCTGTAACAGCAGCCAGGGTGCAGGGATCCGGCCAGCACTGCCAGCCAGAGATGGGCACGAGGATGTCCCCAGGAGCTGCCCTCTGTTTGCACGTGGAGCTGCTCCCCCTGAGGGTAGATTTTGTCCATGGCACAGCTGAGTGCAATGGTAATGTCAAAGGTTGATGGCCCTGTGGTTCTGTGCCCGGCTGGCCAGGGGGGAGCCCAGGGCTGTGGCACAAGAGGAAAATCCCGTTCTCCCTGCTCCTGGAGAGCGACTGGACTCGGAGTGGTGGGAAGGCTATGAGTGGGGCCAGGACTGATCCTCTGCTTTACACCAAGACTCACCCAGAGCCTGCACAGGGGGTGCAGCAGGGACAGAGAGTCCTGAACTCCCCCATTGCCTCCCTGCACCTTCCAGATTTTGTCCCTGTCACCCGTGTTACCATGGGTGAGCATGGCCATCAGACATCCACAGCCCGCCTTGGCCCAGCCTGTGACAGCCTGGGCTCCAGCAGGACACCACAACGTGAGTCTGCCCCAGGCTGCTCCCTCCTCCCTCCGGGAACTGCCCTCTGCACACAAAAGGGTGCGGACACCCCGGCAGACACATGCCTCCCATATGGGTCCCCACCACCACTTGTGCTGCACCCTCCCCACAGGCTCTCATGCTTGCCATGTGTCCCCTCTCCTCACACAGGCTGCCCCTGCACAGCCACCACGTGCCCCCTCCCCTGCGCTGTGCACCCTCAAACACCCCAGCACTCACACAGACCCCCCTTGTGCTCCTGCCCCGTGCACAGCTCTGCACACACACACTCTCCTCTTGACACTTCACAGGCGCCGGGCGAAGGAGGGGCGAAGGAGGGGCTCCTCGAGTGCTAGAAAGTTGTTCCTACTCTGCGCTGGGAGAAACCACATTACTCACGAGTCCCTTTTTAGCGCGGGTATGTGTTTCCCCCTTCCATCTCCAGTCCATTAGCTACTATGGAAACAACATGTCATTGCCCGGAGGTGGAGTTCAGCCACAGCCAAAACAGCCGCGGATAAATTCCAGCACCCAAATTCATATCCTGGGGCAAAGCCCGTGCAGTTCAGCTGGGGAATGGGAGCTGAGTCCTGGCTGTCCTAAAGGAGCAGATCTCAGTCTGGGCATGCTTGCTGCAGGATGTGTGGGGTGCAGGAAGCACTGGTGGGGACCCCATTGTCCCAGTCACAGTGGAAACAGCATTGCTGGGGAAGGCCAGGGTGATTTACTCTTCCAGAGCCTGACCAAGGGCGTGCAAGTGGAGATAAACAGCAGATCCACAAGGCCTTGACTGCCTTGTGTCGGCTCCATCCTGCAGCACCCATGGCTCTGACTGTGACAGTTCTCAGCTGTGGATTTTGGGTGTCCAGCCTAAGCGCTTTGTGCATCTCATCCAGGACCCCATCGTGGAGCACAAAAAGCTGGGGTCCCCATTGCATCAGGGCAGCCAAAGTGCTTGAGCTAAACTGCTGCAGGTGAGCAGTGGAGAGGGAAGCACTGCAGAGTGCCCACCTCAAACTCTGTCCTCATACCCTGAGTCACCTGGATCTGGGAAGGGACTATTCCAAAGCCTGCCTGGCTCCCTCTGTGAGGAGACGCACCCATGATGGAGCAGGAGCTGTGGGGACTCAAGGGAGTCACAGTTTAAGTGTGGCTGCTCCTTGTCATATCCCCTAGGGACCCTGGGGAGGAGGGCAGGCAGGGATGGTGGCATGTCCTGCCTGGAGGCTTTCATAGCAATTGGTGAGCCCTGGCTCCAGTCTCCCCTGGCAGATGGGAAATACTGGAGATAGGAAGCAAAGCCCTTAGAAGGAGGAACTTGCCTCAGCCAGCAGACCATGACGGAGCTGTGACACCCAGCACTGGTGCTGACCAGCTGCCTGCTGCTGTCCGTGGGCATCCTGGCCGCCTGGATTTCCCAGGAGCTGCCGTGTCCCACTCCGGTGGCTTTGCCACCCTGCAGTGCCAGTGCCTGGTGACAGCAATGTCACCTAGAGTGGGCAGTAAGTCCCCCAGCACTTCCAAGAGCTCACCCAGAGACAGCCACCAGAGCCACCTCTGGCCCAGCTCGGGCACCCCCTCCCTTCCCCAGCTTCTTCAGGAGATGGAGCAGGAAGACCTGCTAGTCCCCGGGGCAGCCTGGGAGTGATCCACTGGCTTCCGAGTTGGAGCAGTGACCTGTGTAAGTGCCTGCCTGGATCGGGGCCAGTGAGAGCAAACTCTGGCCATGAGGCTCCCTCAGAGGAGGGAGGGAGAGACCAGAGGCAAGCAGGGATGCCTTTCCAAAGCAGGCAGAGAAAGTGCCTGTCAGCAAGGCTTCTCCACAGAGAGGTGAGCACCATCTCTGAAAAACAACAGAACAAACATTGTGATGCAGAAAAAAATAATGCATGTTTCTAGAGCAGGGATTTTCAACCTGTTTTGCTTTGCTGATCTCCAAAAACAACCCACCAGAGATGCGAGTTCCTTTGCAGCAAACCCTCACCACCTGGCTACATGCTTCTTGGCCTCAGTTACTCTTCCTTAAAAGCAGCCATGGAGCCATGGGGAACCCCAAGCCATGAAAGCTGCAGCTCTTGGGAGCAGTGAAAACCCAAACAAGGCTTGTTTCCCAACATGGGAACCCCAAGAAGTGGATTGCAGCCCCAAAACCCTAGGGCATGGTGTTGCAAGAGCAATGCTGGCCCCATACCCACTAAGAAAGGAGCAGGAGGGCACCCAGTGGAGCTGGGAAAAGCTGAAGTGCACCCCCAGGGAGCACTGGGGACATTGCATTTTCAAAGCCATTCTTCAGCCACGGTGCTCGGTGTGGATTCTCTGGTCACTAATAAAAGGCCTCAATTTGCAGTGGCCAGCCTCTTGACAGGGGGTTGTGGTGTGCTAGTGAGTGCCCCCCATCTGCTTAGCCATTTGTTTCCAGGACATTTGCAAGAAGATCTAAAATCTCCCCCTCACATTCCCTCCAAATTTGTTTAAAATTTGTCCCACAGGTTTGCAACAATTAGAAAGGAACAAGCAGCAAAAATGGGACAAAGGCTCCATTTCTTTGGAAACCAATGTTGACAGTAGCTAAAATAAATGCCGGGGGATGCAGGAATATAGAAAGGAAAGAAGTAGGGAGAGAGTGATCGTGCTGGTATAAGAGGAGGCTGAAATATCCTTCCTCTCCAAAATCCTGCCTATCACAGGTGTCTCCACTGAAGGGGGATGCCTGAGAATCCTGACCTAGTGGGGGACAGCCCTGAGAGACAGTTTGGTCCCGATGTCCTCAACCACATCATTGTCCAGAATCTCAGAAATGCCACCCCAGAAAATCCCTTCCAGGCAGGGATCTTCCCTGTACTCCCATCCTGGGGCTAGGGGTGTGAACACAGACCCCATCAGCTCTGCAGCTGAGCTGTGGGACACTGCAGCTCCACAGGGATGGCATTTCCCTCATATTCCCTTTGCTTTTAGTCACTGATGTAACAAGCATCCTTATCATACATCTTCCAGGCCAGAAAAGTTCCCTCTCAAGTCTGCACAGCCATGAGATAAGTTGGCCAAATAACCTGGTTAAAAATCAACCTCACCCTGAAAAAAAAAAAAAAAAGGCAGAATTTGTTTTCATCCTTGTCCATTCCCTCATTCCCTTTCGTTGCAAGGGAGTGAGGGAGGCCGCACACTGGCAGAGCTGGACGGCTCCTTTGGCAGCAGCACAGATTTCGATTGGCTTGAAGCAATCATGAAAATGCAGCCTGAACTTCCAGTGACTCACCCAGAGAAGGGAAACTTCCTGGCTTGTGTGTTTGAGCATTTCTGGAAAAACTGCTATATTTGGCATGGAAAATAGGAAGGATTCCTCCAGTTGCTTGAAACGGGAGCAGCAGAAATGAGTCAATGGGCAGTTGAAGAGCGTCGAACAAGGGCGCTCTCTTAATTATTCATTACAATTCTCCATGTTGTGTGTTTTGCCCACAACAGGCTCAACGGTGTCAGCCCAGGATGGCCCAGGCTCCGGCAGGAAGATCCATGATTTATTGCTCCGACAGCCACCCCAGCACTGCACATTGGCTATGTATTATTGACTATGGACATTATAGGCTGCTTCCCATCTGTTTACCAACAAATACGGCTCCTAAAGGTATGGCACTGTGCTTATCGCTACACGTTGACCCAGCGTGAAAAATCTGCCAATTTATATTTTCATGACATCAGTAGCTAGAAATGCAGTTCTTGCCAGCTTCAAACGTTCTCAAATGTTTCATCTAGTAGACTGGGGGAAAAAATGAAGGAACTGCTCTTTTGCAAATCACTGAAGTTGGTGGAGGGGGGAGCTATTTTGAGGATTTGAAATGCATTCTTCTCTCCCTTTTTTTCCCAATACTTGTCCAAATGGTTATTCAAACAGCTTGTTCATTAAAATCCTGAGTTGGTAAATGAAAATAGTCATTTTCAGATCACAATGTTATTACCTAAAGGAAAAAAAAGATATGAATAAATCCCCCCAAAAAATCAACAACTTTTCATGAAAAATCTGTTAAAAAGGGAGAGAGAGGGCAGCAAACATTTTCCATTGGGTGCAATGCCAACCAGCTCCTGGTTAGCGTATATTAAATTAAATATTTAATTTGGCCATGCACGGCTTTTATTGGTGGATTAAATATCGACAAATATGCCTAATGCAGAGAGATGCTTCATGCTGCAGCCTGGCAAATCCCGTCGCAGCTCTGGATCAGCGCTAGGGTGGGAAAACCTCTTCCTCCTGCCACTGTGACCCTGCAAGGCTGATGCCTGGGACCCATGGCCATTGCATGGGCAGCTGCCCCTCTCACCTTGTGACCCCCTGATGCCCGGCGTGGCTGTGCCGGCAGTGAGTGACAGGCACCTCTGCAGTGATGCTGAGGGCAGGAAGCAGGAGAGGGGCTGTCAGGCAGTGACACTCTCCCAGCCGCTGAGGCTTTGAGGGATGTGGCACTATTGGATTTAACTTCTTCCAATTTCTCTGCTGAATTTATCCAGTTGCTTTTTGGCTGCAAATTTTTAAGCCATTTTCCATGCTCCCACAGCAAGGAGGCCACAGTTCAGCCATGGCAGGAGAGCTCTCCCTTTCGCTGGAGTGGAGCTTGCTGCTTTCTGGTGGCCCTACACCCTTGTACAGGGAAGAGCCAAGCACCCACCTTGATTTGGCAGACTTCTTTCCTCTTCCCTGCTCAGCCCGCTCTTTCCAAAAGTGCTGCTCAGAGAGAACCATCCCAAGCAGGAGAGTTTCAGCCTGGAAGCAGCAGCCTCCTTCCCCTGACTCCTCCCTGCTGGGCTGGAAGGTGGCCAGTCGCTTCAGAGCTCCAGCAGTGTGGGGGGTGAGCTGGGAGGTGAGTGGAGGAGCACTCCCATCCCCGGCACCCCACTTCTTCAGCCCACCAGAAGCCACAGGCAGGAATGAGACATGTTGGCATCGTATCAGAGAGAAGGGTCTTGTCCAGGGCTCTGCTTTGCCTCTCAAATGCTGCCCCTGGAGATTTGGTATCTGCTTGAGACTTCTGGTCCATCAATTATTTAATTCCCTCCAGCCATGTGGTCTCCAGCCCCGAGTGCTCGTCTCCTCTGAGCACACAGACCTACTGGTGGGGGGAGCGGGGCTGGGCAGGGGGATGTGGAGCTGGGGCTGGGCAGAGGAGTCCCCTGGGAAGCAAAGCAGAGGCACTGAGGACAAATCCCACCAGCCAAAGAATTGAGCTGAGCCCTTGAGCCGGCATCTTCCTTCCTAGCCACACACTGGCTGGAGGAGTGGGTTCTTCTTCCGATCTCTGGGGATTACCCTGGGGAAATCACCTCCCTGCTCCATGCCTCACTTTCCCCACTTCTAAAATGGGGCCAAGGATTTCACAACCGCTGTGAGCTCCGGTGGCATCCCAAACGTGTGTGTGAGACGGTGTTTTGCAATGAGCAAAAGTGCGACTCTTGCCCTTGCTTGCAGGGGCTACACCACCATGGATATGCCTTTAGTGGATCACATAAGGCTGGTGGTCCCTGTTTGCTGCTGCTGCCCGTGATGTTTCGAGCTAAAGCAGCATGGCACAGCATGGCATGGCACGGCACGGCACGGCACGGCAGGCGCTGCTGGGTAGGCAGGACAAGCCACCACACGCGGGCAGGCAGGCGGCTGGAGCCGGGTAGGTGTGTCACTGTTACCCAATAAATAACTCAAGCCCTAAAGCAGCCCATTGTAATTACAGGGGCCCCGCGCAGATTGAAAATGAAGAAGAAGGAGGGAAAAAAGGAAATCAAGGTTCAGTCTTCCCCAGGAGGTAGCGCTCCATGGGGAAAACGATAGAGGGGAGCGGTGATTTATATCTCTCCAGAGGAATTCGCCTTTGCAGGGCCGCCCAAGGCGCTGCCAGGTTCAGCTGAGTTTCTCATCTGAATATGCATGAGCCAGTAATTAATTCTCTCTGATACTGATCCAGATTTGGGGTTGGTTTTGTGAGTATGTGCGTGCGCGCTGTGTGTCCGTCTTCTCCCAGGTGTGCCAGCACGGCACGGAGGGATGAGACGAAGGAGCAGTGGCTCTCCACACAGTTGTCCCTGCAGGATGAATGCCATCGACACTCCATGGCCAGCTTGGGGCAGGAGGGTGACCCTGGTTGGGTGGGGACTCTGTGGGGTGGCTCTGGGTGGTGTCTTGCTGGGGACAGCAGGAGGAAGGAGGACAGAGAGCAGGGCACAATTGGAGTGATGTGCCTGGGGCTGGCCACACCATGGGGCAATCCCTGCCCAAGCACACATCCAGCCTTGGGCACGTGCAGGGGGTGTTTTCCCATCTCCAGCAGACATTGCAGATGTCTGCAAAGTGCTAGGAAGAGGCAGTGAGGGAAGGGAATATGGACTCACCTCCTCCCTCCCACCTTTCTTTCTCTCTCCTTTTAAATCTCTTCTGTGCATCACTGAGCAGTGGGATGGAAGCCCCAAGGAGCGAAACCCTGTCTCTGGCCCAAGGCCCAGGCCTGAGGCAGGGTGTGGGTGTGTAATTGCCGTGCAATGGGCCCTTGCTTTGGGTCTGATCCATGGCTCGTAGTCTAAACCAGCCTTCAGGCTGGAGGAAAACCAGAAAACTTTAATGAGAGAGAAACAACTGTATTCCAGCTTCACCAAGCCCACGCCATAGAACACAGGTCTCTTCCCCCTGCCTCTGGAGCAGGTTGCCCCAATGGCCTCCTCACCCTTCCCTTGAAAGGCAGTAATCAGCTTTGCTGCCTTTAAACCTGGCCATGGGGCTCTGGCAGTCTCCAGGGATGAGCCCAGGTTGCTTTAACACACAGGCAGGGAAGGACAGGAATTCAAGTGCTGGCTCCTGGGTCATAGCATCAGCAGCACTGGCCCTTGGCAGCCAGGGAGGAAATGCTGGATCCACTCCTGCTGTTGTGGGCTCCCTGGAACAGCCAGCATGCCAAATGGAAGGCTTCCCTGGTACCCCCACCATGTCTCCACCCTGTCTGTAGCCAGGAGCAGGATTAGCAGCAGTGCTGGGGTATATTGCTCCCCTCTACCTGGCAGCACCCACCTGAGTGAGGCAGAAAAGAGGGCAGCCTTGCCACCACCGCTCAGCCAGAGAAGGCGGTGGCTTCCTGGAGCCACGGAGAAGCCAGTGAGCATCAAGGGACCACGGTGTCATTGCCTGCTGAAGTCAGAGGACCCAAAGAGGTCACACTTGCTTTCCCATACCCTCCAGTGACAGGGATAACACTCTTCTAGAATGCTGTCCTAACTCTGGGGCTCCATGCAGAGGCCCAGCAACTGTGCCACCTCCTGCTCACCACACCCTGCTCTGGGTGCTGACAGTGGGGTGCAGAGCAGACAGACTCCCTGCATCCATCTGAGGGATCCCTGCAATGTCTCCAGGCTCGGGGAGCAGCAGGCTGGGAACGGCCAGTGAGTCAGAGTCCTGTGTTGTAACATGGGGGGCAGAGCGCGTGTCGGAGCAGGGATGGCCGTGAGCTGCAGAATGGGGCCCGCCTGGGCCTTTTGCAATCTTCTGGGGAAAGGCAAAGTCAGTGTCTCCAGCCCTTAATTAAAGTGCACCACAGGGCCCCACTCCCGCCTGTTTATGTCGTTCATGGGATGGATAGAGGAGCAGCAGCCCAGGACATGCGGGGAGGAGGGCAGCCTCATCAGCCCTTCCCTGGGCTGGGGCAGCCGGTGTCCTCCAATGCAGTCTCTGCCTCCTGCAGCAAGGTCTCAGCCTTGGCCCCACATTCTGTCAAACATGCCTTTTTGGACCCATGAGCTGACTCCAGCTCCCTACACACCTCCCCTCCCTCCTGTGAGCACACAAGAAGCTCCTTCCCACCTCCCCATCACCTTTCATCATCCCCAGCAGAGCTCCCCCAGAGAAAACATCCACCAAGCCACGGCCCCGGTGTGCAATCCTTGCCCATCGAGGAACAGAAGGTGACACAGCCAGGATGTCATCTCTGCTGGCTTCAGGTCCCGCATCACCAGCCTGACCTAGAAACACTACCACGTCTCGTGCGCCGGAGCCCGGGGATGCTGCAGGCTCATCCCTGTGTTTTTTCCAGAGCAGTTGAGTGACAGTCGCCCCTCCCTTGTCTCTCCGAAGAGTGTAATGAGAATTTCCTCCGAGGAGCAGCTTGCCGCGATGAAATAATCGCCCGAGCAGCATGATCTTCGCTGGGGATTAGAGAGCCTGCTACTTGCTGAGCTAGGGAAACGGCCGGTGAGGAGAGAAAACTCCTACCGCCTCCTCCGGCACCTCGGCTCTTTGGCCAAAGCAATCGCCTGCCGCAGACAGAGCGAGGTCCCAGACAGAGCTCAGCCCTGGAAACTTCTGTGCCCGATGTTTGGGCACTTTTGCAAAGTACCCTTCCACCCTCCTCCTCTCTCTGTTCCCTGCGGAGCCGCTCCCCAGCCCCGGCAGCCGGTAGGGGTGGAGAAGAGGTAAAGGAGCAGCTGCCTTTTACAGGCAACAGTTTTTGTTGTTGTTTCTTTCTGGATTGCTGAGGCATAAAGCGCCGAGCTGAGCCTGCTTCTCCGTGGTTTACGCGCACAGGCACTCGCCAGCCGGGTTATCCCGCTGCACGGAGGGACGGCAGCAAGGGCTATACATGGATTTCCGATGCGGAGTGGTTTAAGGCAGTTTTGCTTCCACTGCAGGCTTGGTTGTTTTTTTTATCTCCAACCCTCCCACCCCTCCGCCCCCTGTCCTCTGTGAGATCCTGGTGTGACCATCCCTTGAGGATTCCTAGATTCCAAATTTTCTTCCTGAAATATCCCAGATCTCATTTTCTTTTTTTAACTCTTCCTGGAACGTGGGAACCCCAAGCCCAAAGGAACATCCCTAGTTTGAGGAGAAGGCACGAATTAAAGCCAAGTTATAGCAGAAGTGCTTTTTTTTCGGGCTGGGCTTGAGTGGTTTTTTTCTTTCCTCTTTCGGACGCATTTCGAGACTCGCCGCCCACCAGTCCCCGGCTGGGCTGTGGCAGAGGGCGCTCCTGCCTCCAGCCCTGCTAGCAACCTGCCCCAAACCCACTGAGTCCTGTCTCAGGAATAGCAGCTGCCCTTGTCTCGAACACTCCAAGCAAGAGGCGTAGCCAGCAGCGACCAGAATTCCCGGTTTCCACAGCCCTCTCCTTCCCCTGAGTGCATGGAGAGGCGCTCAGCCTGCTCCCGCCCAGCCCTGCCGCCAGGTCAGAGCGGGACATCCAACGTGAGGAATCTATCGTCCCCAAAAGGTCCCAACGTGAGAAATCTATCGTCCCTTAAATGTCCCCCCCAACAAAACGCCAGCGGTGCCTGACAGCCGTGAGCAGGGAACTGCTGTGTCGACAGTGGCTGTGATCCAAAGCGAGAGTTGCTCGTGGGGTCGCAGCCCCTGGGGCCGGGGGATGGCCGGGGCAGGGGATGGCACGAGGTGAGTCCGAGGGTCAGCGGCCGCCGTGAGGCCTCAGCCGCCGTGGTGCTTGCCGCTCCCGCCACAGCCCTGCGGCCCTGCCCCCCGTCCCCACATTGCCATCCCCTCAGGGCTGCTCCCAGGAGGGACAGAACACGGAGGCTGAGGAGAAAGGCTCTCCATGGTGTGCCCCGGCACAGACCAGCCTGTTTGCTGTGCTACTGCGCTTTCTGGGAGGGACATTTTGTCCTGAAAGCGGGGCTCTGTCGCTGTATCCAGCCGCCGGGCGCGTGTGGGGATGGGGCAAGGGATGCCGGCGCCATGGCGCCTCGTGCCGCGACGCCTGGTACCAGGCGGTGTGGGGGCTGCCATGGCTTCTCCACAGCTCTCCTGAAGCCGTGGGGGTAACAACCCCGGGGCAGCGCGCCTCCCAGCAGCCGACAGCAGCGCTCCCCAGCCCGCCGCAGCCTTCCTCGGACCCCTGGCCGGGCGGCTGTAGCTCCGCTCCACAGCTCAACCCCGAGTCGCCTCCAGGTTTTCGAAACCACTTCGCCGTAGATCGACAGGAGGCTCAGCCAGTAAGAAGCCGCAAAGCGTCAGCACAGCGTTCGCCCGGCGCTGCCAGCCAATCCGCATCGCTGGATTCCTATATCCCGCCCTCCGAGGACAAACGCTGCCTCGGTCCGGCGGCCATGTTGAGTGTGGCAGCCGCGCTGATCCGTCTGGAGGGACGTTTTTCGCACCTTTTCGCCCCTTTCTTCGCGCTTTCCGCACCGGGGAACATTCACGCGCGGCGCTGCCTCCCCCGCGGGGCTGTTGTGGGCGGTGGAGCGGCTCCCGGGGGGTGACAACACCGTGTGGTTGCCCCACGAACGGCTCTCGGCGCCATCTTGAGTGTGGCAGAGCCCCTCTCTCGCCGCCTTCGTGCCCCGTTAGCCCGCGGTGTGCAGGGGGGCAGAAGCGGCCCTGGTGTCCGCGGGCGCGGTGCGAGGGGCACGGCTCTGTGTAACGGGAGGTTGCAGAGGTGGGAGCGCGGGGAAGTTCCTGGTGCGCCTCAAATCCCTGAGCTCGCACAAGGTGGTGGGGAGTTAAGGCAGCTTGGGTGCGTTATTTTTTTTACTGTAAAATAAGCAAACGGATGGGAATCCCGCATTTCTGCTCGACGGGCTGGGCGGCCCACCCCTCCCCGCTCCCCCCAGGGGCGGCCGCAGTTGTTGTGGCCAAAGTTTCTGCGGGGCGCCGAAAACACGGCGGGCTGCATGAGGGGGTCGAACAGGGTACGGAGGGGAGGGGGCTGCTGCCCCGGCACCACCGGCGGCCCCGTGGGAGCGGGGTGGGGGAGGGCAGTGCCGGTTCTCCCGCATTACTGTTACTATTCTTATTTTTAACTCTTACTATTTCCCCTCCGCCCCTCCGCAGGCGCGGCAGGAGCTCCCCCGTCACTCCCTCCCTCCCGCCGCCTCACACGGCGGGAGGGGCGGGGCGGAGGCGGCGGGGGCGGGGGCAGCGCGAGGGGGGGCGTGGCTTGCTCCCCGCCGCTCCGCGCCTCGCCCACACGCTGAGACCGGACCCCAACTCATCGCCGCAGTGGCGCCTCTCGCCGGCTCCTTTAA